>JXCR01136184.1:0-40736 GCA_002079205.1 Phalaenopsis hybrid cultivar | reverse complement strand
TGTCATGACCAGAGAACCCTTTGAAAAATGTTTCATAATCTAAATCATTAAGAGCACACCTAATTTTTACAAACCCTAAAATGCAAAGAAAATTAATTTTGGGAAACACAAACATGAAAATGACTTGATTTTTAATCCCCACTGCAATTTGAAGTTTAGAGAACTCCCCATAAAAAAATTTAAAATATGTGGGGCTCATTTGATAACTCAAATTGATTTTCTGAGTTAAATGATATTTTTTACATTAAAATGATTTTTAATAACTAAAATGAAACTCAAGAATTATAAAAATTGGTTTTGGGAGTTCTCTGTGATCAGAAAAAGTTTCTAAAAATAAAATTATAATTAAAACAAAAACTTCTTTTTTAAGCCTATTATATATATTTAAATAATTAAAAATTAATAAAAATCACAAAATTGTAAAATTCATCGAAATGTTCTAAATTGTTTCCTAAGCACTTAGGGACAATTAGAATATTTTTCCTAATTTTATAAGTGAAGATATTAAATTTTAAAGCTTAAAATAATTTTTTAAAAGCTAAAAAATGGATTTTCACTTAAAAAATTTTGATAATTCAAAGATTAATAAAAAAAAATGTAAAATTTGTTTCTCTAAATTTCTTGACCTCAGAGAGATTTAATAAAAATGTAAAACTTAATTTTCCACATTTAAAATATTTTATAATTAATTAATACTTAGAACTTAAAATAATTGTAATAATTCAAATGAAACTCAAAAAGTCATGAAATTATGTCCACGTGTTTCTCTAATTTAGGTCTACCTCTAGTAAAAATTTCAATGGATTAGGCTGCCCCTTGGTCAAGTTATGGAATTTCCTTTGAAAAACCCTATATAGGTTCTATTTCTTCTTTTTGATAAAATCAATTCTATCAAAAAAAGAAAATCCATTGCAGAGCCGTATGCAATGTACAAAAGATGCCTATACTGTTGTTTAATTCTATTTTTATTGTTATTGTTATTTTGATTCCCCTTACTTTAATCAAGAAAAGAGAAATATTCAAATAAAAAATAAGAAGAATATAGAATTTCTTTTTATTTAGCGAGAACCCCCGGTTTTTCACTAGGAATCCCTCTTTGTTGGATAAGATTGGTTAAAATCAGAAATTCATAAGAAACTCTTTTCTATCTTTACCTTTCAAAACAAAAAAAATTTTGCATAAAAATAAATATGTAAAATTAAATTAAAACTTGAAAAATCATATTTTTCTCCTCTGATGTCTCAATTGTCCTATGACTGAGGTGGGATAAAAATTCCAAAGTCATCTGAATTAAATTTGATGATTTAAGAAGTGATAGAGCCTTAGGAGCAAAAGTGTACATTTTAAAATTTAGCCTTAGTTAACATTTAGACTTAATTCAAGAATGGGAGAAGGGTAACCTCTTGTCTTAATTAACATATTTGGATGATTGAAACATAAGGGATTAATTGGTAGAAACCAATCTCACCTTTCCCTGGTTAAAAGATAATTGTGTAAATTTCCTAATTCGTTAAAATTTGGAAGTCTGGCAAATTAAATGATCATAGACTTAGGGGTATAGTTTTGGGTGTTAATTACTCATTTATTCAATACCCCATTTTGGATGTTCAAATAGCATTCAAAAGTATTGATGATGAATTATTATCACGTAGAAATCTCCTTCAAAATGATTAAGACATTCACTACCTTAAGGGCTTAGTAGTGACTTAAGCTAAATCAAATTTGGTTAAATAAGGACTAGAAAAGTGAATGTAAATAAAAGTTGAACACCTTTGAAACACTACAAGCCCAAGCTAGAACTAAAATTGGCCAAGTGTCATAATAACACAAACTTGCCCCTTTAAGGGTCTTCACCCACATAATTTTCAAATTGAGTGATAAATGATAATTACCCTACTCTTAGGGATAATTGAAACATCAATGTTCATTGCGTGTTGAAGATATTTATAGGATGAATTTTTAAGCAATGTAATAAGTTTAAATGAGCTTGAGGCTTTTCACCAAGTGGTGAGAGGGAAGCATGGTCCTGCTTCTTTCTCCAGACCTATTGGATACCTCGGAGGTCTATTAAACTTAATATGTTTTGCTTAACAAAAATCATCCTTAATCAAACTAATAGGAACCCACTAAGATATGATTTAGGATTTGGTAGGTTATTAGAACCTTATTTTTCTCATTTCATATAAAATTCCCTTACATGCATTTTTGAGTTTCAGGTGGTGGAACGAGAAGATTCGTCAGATATGCTTTTACAGTTTACAGTACCGTCTTTTTTCCTTTACTTTCCACACTGTACTTTCATGCTTATAAACTTTTATGCTAAATAATGATGTCACCCTGCATGAAAACCAAAACTGCTAGGCTAGCCGTAAAACCAAAACCAAAACTAAAATCAACCAAGATAAAAATCACTTCCACAACATTAAAAATATAAAACAACTCAAAATTTAATCACAAACATCACAAAAATAACAACTACAACTAAATTAAGACAACTCTATCGAATGATCGGGAATCCCTCGGTGAAGGTAACCTACGGTTGCTAACGAGGCTTCTCATGGTCTAAATGAAACTATGGAAGTCATTAAGTTGAGTTTAGTAAATTCATTTTGACTAAGTGAATCCAATAGAAAATAGTGGCATCGGAACGAGGGAATTGTGGAATCTTGATCGGTGTTGCTGTAATCAACTTTAACATGACCCCATAAATTTTAAAGAACTTTAACTATAGGGCCGTTTGATTTGACATCATAACTCGACACCCTAGAAAACTTAAAACTCATCATGGCCAGGAGCTTGGAGCTAGCATGGTGGGCAGCACGGCCATCTACAACAGTAAAACCTGTCTTTCCCAACTAAACCAATTTCCTTCCTTAGAATTAAACAACCAAGCCATAGGATTTTGAGGCTGCCTACTTAAGCAACATAAATCCTCACCTTATCTTTAGGTCGTTGTACAGCCTTGTTGTAACTCGTCTTAGGATTCCGAGATTGTTGTTTGTCAAGACCTAAATCCTCACATCTTTCAGGCTGTTTGTATGATCATTTCACACGAATTTAAGCCCTAACAAATAAAATTAGCAAGATGAAACACTCAAATAAATTTCTCCTCAAAACTAAAGCCAAACAATAGGATAGACTGGGAAGTCACCGAGGTTCTCCTAATCCTTTTTAACTCTTTGAAGATAATATTTCCTGATTTTTAGGGAGATTTTTTTAGGTGGCTGCGGTTATCTAAGATGTAATTAATTATAGGCGCTTTCCCTTATAGGAAGCTTATCCAAACCCAGCTCAATATAAACCCTATTTAATTCTTCATAAATAAGGAAAATTGTCAGTAAATAAAATAGTTTCGTAACCAAATGGACGTGATATATTTCTTAGTTTATTTGATCGAGCCTCGCCCACCTCACCTACAAGTCTTGTATTTGTCTTTCAGGACAGATACAGGGTTTGAGGTATAGTGCTCTTTCATTTAAACTATGAAAAGTATTGGGTTAGTTTGATTTCATAGTTTTTTTAGAACTTATATATATATATATATATATAACATGATGCTGGCGGCTGAGGAGGGAAGTGCTCTGTTAGGGTTTCTGGAACCATGGTGACTTGCTGGTGGTTTTCCTGGGGCTGCTGCTTTCTTCAGGGAGCCTTGTTCTCCTCCTTCTTCACTTTGATGTCTTTCCCCATCACTCCTCTCTTAGGCTGTGGTGGTCCTTTCACTGCTTCTTTGGTTTTTCCTAGGTGGTGGCCTTGTTACTGTTCCATTGGAGGCCCCATGTTTTCTCTGGCTTTTTATGCTGGCCTCCTGCTTTTTGTCCTGTTCTCTGTTTCTTTACTCTAAAATCTCTGGGTTTTCTCATTGTGGCTGGTGTCATGGCCACTCCCATAGATGTTCACAATGATTCCAGTTAGACTGAGGCTACTTATGCAGGGGTTGTTGGTAGAGCTAATGACACTCTCCAAGATCCCACAAATTTAATCTTTCCTCAGGAATTTCATATGCTGTTACTGGCAAAGAGATCTGCCCTTGCGTTAACCCCCTTGGCTCCAAAGATGGAGAAACTGCAGTCTATTTCTCTGCAGATGAAATTGCTTCACTGAATGAAGAAGTCAAATTCACTCTTGTTGGGAAATTCCAGTTGGATCATCCCAAAATGGACCTTGTTAGAAGCTTCTTTGATTCTTTTAATTTCATTGGACAATGGAAGCTTGGTTTGATAGATGGCAGCCATCTTTTTATCCAGCTCACAATGGAAGAAGATTATGGTAGGCTATTTGCTAAACAAGTTGTTTCTATATCAGGAGTAACAATGAAAATCCAGAAATGAACTAGAGACTTTGACCCAACTAAGGAGCCTCCTGTGGTCCCAATTTGGTTTAATCTGCCTGGTCTCCCATTACCTTACTTCAAGTTCAATGCACTTTTTAACATAGGGAGAGCACTTGGTACTCCCCTCAAGGTTGATGCTCCTACTTTCAACAAGGCAAGACCTGCTCTTGTTAGAATTCAGGTGGAAAGAGACATTACTCTCCCTGAGATAAAAAGGATATGGATTGGTTCTGATAAAGAGGGGTTTTGGCAAGCTATAAGTGCTGAACAAAAACCTTTTTACTGGAAACACTATAAAATGTTTGGTCACACTGTTGAGAAATGCTATAGGCTACACCCTCCTACAATAGAACCCTCTATGAATCCAAGGGTAGCTAGTCAAGTTTCTAATTAGGGACAAAGCAATCATACCACTACTATTAATCACAGGGAGATTAGGCAAACCAGCAAAACTCCTTCTGATAGGAACACTAATCCTCCTACTACTTTCCCCTCTGGTGATCCATTAAGGGAATTATCTGAACCCCACAACAACTTGGAATCTTCTCCAGGTTGTGTGGTGAGGGTTGAACCTAATGAAGTCAGAATTATTACCCCTCCCTCCCCCACACTTGTCAAAAAAGGAAAGTGTGTTTTGCAAAACCCTTTATTCATTGAGGTTGATACTTTTGATGTTGCTGTTGTTGAAGTGCAGCAGGATTTGGGAGCTGATAATCAAAGTCAGAAAATAAGGAAAAAGAATGATGAAAAGTTCCCCACTTAATGAGGCTACTCCTAGCATTGCTGAGGTTGATATCATGGACTTGTAACAGGCCATGGAAGAAGATTGGCAAATTCAGAAAACCAGGAAAAAGAAAAAGCAAACTTCTGAGGTGCAGCAACTTCTACAAGGAACAAACTCTCCTATGAAGGATGGGAAGGCTAAGACTCATTCTGGCTCTACCTCTATTTATAATAGAGGAAGAACCAGGTCAAGGTCTCAACCTTCTATTCAATTTTTTCCTATCAGTGATTAGTATTCCCTTTGGAATGCTAAGGATCCCATGATTAATATATTGTGTTGGAACATTAGAGGAGTGGCTCACCCCTCTTCTCTTTTGAGATTAAGACATCTCATCAAACTTCACAAAATCTGGTGCTTTGCAATTCTTGAACCTATGGTCACCAAATATCCTCATAACATCATCAACAAGTTTTCCAAGTTTTATTTTTCATGCTAATTCCACTAATAAAATCTAGCTTTTTGTCAGACCTAAAATTAAGTGCAGTTTACTTGTTAACCATCATCAGTTCCTTCATGTTCAGTTTGCTATTGGAGCACAGATGGATTTGCATCATTCATCTATGCTAGCAGCCTTCCTAGATACAAGCAAGAATTGTGGCATGAGCTCAAGACTTTGGGACAAAACATTAACTCTTTCTGGATTTTGGGGGATGACTTCAATTGTATCACTTCTCCAACTGAAAAAAGAGGGGGTAAAGCCCCTTTACTCTCTCCAATAGCCAAATTCAACAACTTCATCAGTGATGCTGGCCTTTTTGATCTAGGATTTCAAGGTCCAAAGTTCACTTGGAGAAGAGGCACTTTGAGGGAAAGATTGGATAGACTGTTGGGCAACTTTTTTTGGTTTCAAACCTTCCCTTTCTCTACTGTCACTCACCTTGCAATGGCTGGATCTAATCACAGACCTCTCCTTTTCTCCATACAGAACACTGCTAGACCAACACATACACCTTTCAGATTTCAGAATATGTGGACTCTACATCCTGATTTCATTAAGGTAGTGGAAAATAATTGGAATTCCAACCTGCATGCTGACCCCTGGATCAGACTATGGCTAAATCAGAAGAACTTAGCCTCTCATCTGAAAAAATGGAATTGGGAAAGATTTGGTAATGTGAATGAACAGTTGGAGGCCATCCAAAAAGAAGTCCATAATTTGGAGGAAGGTTTACTAATGGGTAGGAACTTTGAATATGAGTTTCACCATGCCAATGAGAGACTGCTTGCACAAATCAGATACCATGAATGTTTCTTACAACAAAAAGCTGTTGTCACTAAATTTACTGATGGTGATAGAAACACTAGAAACTACCATGCTTGTATCAAACATAGAAGGAAGTGTAACATGATTTTAAACATTAACAATATCAATGGCAGGAAGTTAACTAATGCTGATGAGATAGCTTATGATGCAGTCCCAAATTTCCAAAAGCTGTTCACTAATGAGCTAGATGTTAGAAATCCTATTGACACTGAGATGTTCACTAGCTATCAGCAATATGTTCATAATATAAATCTCACTAGTCCCCCTTTGTAAGATGAGATAAAACTAGCCCTAGATTCTATTGATGGCCTCAAAACTGCAGGACCTGATGGCTACACATCTACCTTTTATAAAGCCACATGGGGTAGGACTAAACAAGACATTATCCTTGCTGTCCAAAACTTCTTTCTTGGTGTGGAGCACCCTAAATATTTCAGTGCCTCCACCATCACTCTGATACTTAAGAATCAAAATAGGAAAACTTGGGGGTATTACAGGCCAATCAGCCTAACCAGTGTGATCTCCAAAATAATCAGTAAAATCATTATGTTTAGGCTGCAACCCCACCTTCAACATCTCATTAGTGATAATCAAGTGGCTTTTATTAAAGGGAGGAATATTACTAACAACATCCTTCTTGCACAAGAACTCCTGCTAGATCTTGACAGAATTTGTAAAGGAGGAAATGTCATTTTCAAACTGGACATAAGCAAAGCTTATGATACCATCAATTGGGAATTCATCCTTGATACTCTTTCTGCTAGAGGCTTTAATGAAGAATTTATTAATTTGATACACAAATGGCTTAAATGTAATGCACATACAATTCTGATCAATGGCAAGTGTCATGGCTTCTTCAATGCTACCAGGGGGATCAAGCAAGGACACCCCTTGTCTCCAACCATTTTTATACCTGCTCTGGACTACCTTTCAAGGAAACTGAATATGCTAGTTTCTAATTCACCTCATCTGGCTTTCCATCACAGATCTAATATCCTTATATGTCATTTAGCTTATGCTGATGACATTATTATTTTTTCCAATGCTGCCAAGAATTCTGTCAGGAGGGTATACAATTGCCTTCTCCACTTTCAGCATACCTCAGGTATGTCACTCAACAAACAAAAATGTCAATTTATTATTAATAAAAACTCCACACCTCAGCTCAAGCATTGGATTTCTGAATACACTAGATTTTGCTATGCCAACCTCCTTATTAAATACCTTGGCATACATCTACTCAAAGGCAGAACTAGACAAATACACTTCCAAGATGTAATTGATCAGATCAAAGCACAACTTGAACATTGGACTAACTCTTTCCTCTCTAATGGTGGAAGGATCACTGTTTTGAGGAGTATTCTCACTGCAATGCCTTCTTGTGTCCTTCAAATGTTCTCCATGCAAATGGGTACTCAAGATTCCATTGGAAGGATCTTCAACAAATTTCTCTGGTCTTGTCAAAGGAAGCAATTTCACTGGCTCCCTTGGCAGAAATTATTTAAACCTTTACAAGCTGGTGGGTTGGGCTTTAATGACTTCCAACACCTGGGTTTCATAAATCTTTGCAAATTATGGATCAGATTCAGATCTCAGGATAGTCTTTGGGCTAGATTTCTAAAAGGGAAATATTGCAGATCTTCACATCCTTCTTTGGTCTCCAAGAGGATATGGGATTCCAAATTATGGACAAAACTGCTAAAAATCAGAAACAAAGCTGAGGAATTATTCCTTTGGGAGCTATGAGATGGGCATATCAACTTTTGGTTAGATAACTGGGTCAGCAATGGAGAGAAACTTGAATGCCTCAACCCCAATCCCAACACTCGGTGTCTTGTCAGGGATTTTTGGTCTTATAATCAGTGGAACTGTAGGTTGCTGAATACTATCCTTTCCAGTGAACTTGTGAGGTGGTTTAAGGAGACTCCTATCTCTTCCATTCCCAAAGACAAAATAATCACTAAACAGGCTTACTCCCAGAAATTTTCAGCCTACATTTACCATCATTTCTTTAATTGGAACCGGCTGCCTTGGGGTAAAGTTATTTTGGGTAAATTCCTAACTCCCTCTATGTCCTTCTTCTGCTGAAGACTCTGGCATTCATTACTGCCTGTAGATGATGATTTGAAGATGAAAGGGCTGAGAGGGCCTTCAATCTGCCCTCTCTGCTGTGCTGCTGAAGAAACCTTGGATCATCTATTTTTCTCATGTGCCCTCTCACAAGAAATTTGGTCTGGTTTAATCAAGCTCTTGAACATTAATAGTCAGAATGTAAGCTGGATTAAATTCTCTTCTAGCTGGGAAGACTGGCATAACAACAACCTTTGGGTGATACCATGTATTGTGGCATGGTTTATATGGATGTACAGAAACCACAACAAATTTGATGAGCAGTTGTCAGGGCCTACTTCTGTAATTATGAATTGTATCTCTTATATTCAGAAATTGATCAAGTTTCATCACTTCCCTAATATTATAAAGCACTGGACTCCAGGAAACAATACTCCTCTTCTTCAATCTTTCAAACTAATCCTTTGGAGTCCCCCCTACTGGTTGGCTGAAAGTCAAAACTGATGGCAGCTTCTCAAACGGTTGTGTTGGTATTGGGGGAATCTTCAGGAACTCTCATGGTTCTCCCATTATATATTTCACTGCTCCTGCTGTGGCAATGGACGCTCTGGAGGCAGAATTCATAGCTATCTACTGGGCCATCAGAATTGCTTCTTACTGCCATATGGGTCCTTTGATCATAGAAACAGATTCTACTAATTGTATTCAAATCCTCCTTCATGATGAAACCCCCCCTTGGAATATAACCAGATGGAAAAATCTCTTAGTTGCCCTAATACCTAGATACATGCTCAATATCAAGCACATTCCTAGAGAAGGTAATTGTCCAGCCCATTGGCTTGCCTCACAGGGTAGAAACACTGAACAAACCTTTGTTGGGTTGTCACTTACACTTGAATTAAAATTTCTGCTGAATGGAGATAATTTGGCACTGCCCTATATCAAATTTATGTAACTGTTATGGGAAGTAGACCCTTGGGGGAAGGTTTTGAGTTACATAGTGGTAGGCCTTACTGCTGGTCCTTATGTGTAATTGTTGTTTATGTGCTCGTACAGACACATAAGCAACGTTAGGTGTTCCTTTCTTTTATTTTCTTTTTATGATTTTGGGAGGGTACTTAACTCTCCAACCCTTGTAATTCCCTTTTGATANTATATATATATATATATATATATATATATTCCAAAAAGGAGATGCATTTGTCTCCCTACATGTTGATTAAAGAGGGAGTTACAAGAAAGAAAAAACGGTTGAAGACTTTTTGATTCAATACAGGAATCATCAGTCTTCCCAAAAAAACTACACTAACAAAAAGTTTGCCAAGAAATAGGCCCCAGCTAACATGGAGTGCAAAAACAGAAGATAGAGAGGGGGAAAGGAAAACCGTAGTAGGGGTAACCAGTCACTTAAGAACTTGGTTAACAATTCTGAAATATGGGACCTCAATCTTGTCACCCTGCAGTAAAAAATGAAGGGTGTGGGGAGGGAAGACAACAACAGAGAACTCCTTTAAGTTGTAACCTTGTCTGGCAAGCCAATTTGTAGGTTGGTTGCCCTCTCTATAGATAAAAGTATATTGTACATTTAACTGTGAAGATATTTCTTTAATCTTTTTTGTCCAATAAGTAAGGTGTCAGGGTGTAAGCTCCTCATCCTTCAGTATCTTGATTACAGCAGGAGAATCCACTTCTAACCATAAGTTGTACCAGCTAGACATTTTGGCAATTTTTAAGGCCCAATAGACAGCCACTAATTCAGTTTCAACAGCATCAGCTGCCACAATGGGGATGTTGAAGTATAATAAGCATTTCCCTGCATGATTTATGTAGACACCCCCAACACCTGCTCCTGACTTATTAAAGCTTCCATCAGTATTTACCTTGATTGTGTGATAACCAGGAGGTTTCCAGAAAAAACCTATGAACATACATCTTGTCTGGGTGTCCCAAAGAGTAAGGGTTCAGGATGTTAGGAAATCTTCTAAACTTAATCATCTTGTGAACATAGGAAAGGCTATTTCTGACTATCTTCTCAGTTTTTGGTGTACCTTCTTCAAACTTAAGCTTGTTTCTTTCTATCCAAGTAAACCATGCAACAATGAGAGGTATTGGAGCATAGTTCCTCTTATTCCAAGTCTGCCAGCAAGTGGTGATATTATCCCAAGTAAAGAGGTTTTTGTCAATGTTCAAGTGGGCTAGCAGTTGGTGCCAGACAAGCTGTACAAAGTTGCATTCAAAGAAAAGATGAGGCAATGATTCCTCCTCCTGAATACAAAACCTACATATAGAAGGCCCCCTTAAACCCTTTAGTCTAAGAATACCATCAGTAGGGAGGAGATTGTTAAAGACCCTCCAACAGAAAAAGGACATGGAGGGGGACAGAAAATTGCTCCAAACAATTCTGCTCCAGTATAGGTGTTCCCATTGGATGATTTTAGAGTAGATGGCTTTGGTGAGGCTTTTGTTTGAGAAAGACTACCAGACCATTTTATCTAGCTTTCTTTTGTTAATTTTGAAGCTGGAAATTTTTGCTATAGAATTGGCATGAAGAATTTCTAAAAGTTTAAGTAAGGACCAATCATCATCCACCCAACAGCCAGCCACCTTGAGGTCAGGGATAGGGGTGCTACAGATAGGGGTAAGCCAATCTTTAGAGCACCAATTGTCAAGCTAGAAATTTATGGATCCTTTCCCCAAATCCCAAATGAACAGGTTTTTAGCAATGTGTCTTATATTTAGCATTTTTTCCCAAATTTTGGAATCCCCTATCTTTCTTTCAACAAGTGTGGGGTGTTGATCTCTATAATATTTTCCCTTCATGAAAAGAGCCCATAGAGAAGTCTGAGCTCTGAACTTTATCCAAAGCTTGCATAAGTAGATTTGGAAGAGCTGATTAATACCCTTGAAGCCAATTCCCGCAGCCAGTTGGGGTTTAGCCACTTTTTGCCAAGAAGCCCAATGCATATGTTGCCTTTGTCCAGACCAAAGAAATCTGTTAAATGCCCTTTCAAGCTGAATCTGGGTGCTTTTCTTGATATTTGTCATCTGCAGGATATAAGAAGGAAAAGTAGTTAAAATGCTTTTCAGTAGAGTGATTCTGTCCCCATTTGAAAGGAAGGAATGAGTCCACCCATTAAGGTAGGTAGTGATCTTATTAATGACTTCTTCAAACTGAATTTTCCTTGTTCTTACAGTAAGAAGCATGGTCCCTAAATACTTGACAGGAAGCTGAGAGTTAGAGAAGCCAGATTGGTGAACTCATTCCTTCCTTTCAAATGGGGACTATGCTTCTTGGATTCATCAACTTTGCCAATACCAATAATAAAATCTTGATTTTATGTAGAAAAGAAACCAGATGGAACATCATTGTTAATCACCAACAATTTGTTCATTTTAAGTTCAACATTAATGGCCATGTGGGCTATGCTACTTTCACTTATGCAGGTTGTAGTAAGGAAGCCAGAAAGGAGCTGTGGAGTTGCTTGTTGAATATCAGTCAGTGGAAAGATGTTACAGTGTGTGAAATCCCATTCCAAAGGTTGGCAATGTAAGGGTTGTAGGAAGGATGAGAAGACCACATGTTCATATATCTAAATGGAGAAGGGGAAGATATTTTTTTTGAGGAGGTGATGCTGATAAGGATAGGTCTGTGGTCAGAACCAACAAGGCTCAGATGGGTAACAATAGTGAAAAGAAAGTGGTTGTACCATCTGTCATTGACCAAACATCTATCAAGTCTTTCCTATATTTTACCCCTCTTCCAAGTAAAAGCAGGACCTTTGAAGCCCAAATCAAACAGTACAGCCCTTTGGATATTATCAGTGAAATAATTCATTTTATTAAGGTTAGAAGCTCTACCCCCAATTTTTTCAGCAGGAGATGCAATGCAGTTAAAATCTCCCCCCACAATCCAGGGGGAATCCATTAGCTGACTGATATTCAACAAGCAACTCTACAGCTCCTTTCTCGCTTCCTTGCTACAACCTGCATAACTGAAAGTAGCATAGCCCACATGGCCATTAATGTTGAACTTAAAATGAACAAATTGTTGGTGATTAACAATGATGTTCCATCTGATTTCTTTTCTACATAAATCCAGATTTTATTATTGGTATTAGGAAAGTTGATGAATCTAGGGAATTTCTTGGTAAGCTTTTGATGGATTTTGTGAACCATAGGCTCAAGAATTACAATGCACCAAGGTTTATATTTATGATTTAAATGAAGAACTCTTTTAAGAGAGAGGGGATTGGCAATTCCCCGAATGTTCCAGCAAAGGATATTAATCATTTGTTGGATGGATTTGTAGGGATGGCTGTGATCTTGATCTGGTTCTTCCTCTATTATGTTGGGGAGAACCAATCATAATGTTGGCTTTGCTCTCAACCTATTTTGATCTTCCCTGCTGTAGTTTATGTACTTCATTTACTTGTTTTCTTTTCCTTCTAGCTGTTTGTACCTGCCATTCATCTTCTATTGCCTGTTGAATACTAGCAATAACATGATCCTCAGGTGCCTTGCCATGAGTGTCTGTCTGTCCTCCCTTATGAGGGGAAGGTGAGGTAGTGATTATAGTAATTTCTTGGATTTCCTTTCTAACAATATTGATTGGGGAAGTCCTTGTGTTTCTGTTTGTAGGGGAGCCTTCTGCTGGCTCATCTAAAGGATCCTCTGATGAAGAGTTTCCCTTAGTGGTTGGGGGTAATTCCTCAGTTCTTTGGTGTTATCCTTCCTGTTATGCAGATGTGATTCTTCAGCAAGGTTTTCTATGGCTTGCAGTAAGATGTTTCTGGTTTCCTTATGGTCCTTGCCATCATTTCTTTTGATTGGTGGATGTAATCTGTAACATCTTTCCACTGTATGGCCAAACATTCTACAACGTTGGCAATAGTATGGTTTTTGTTCAGGAACAATGTTATGCCAAAAACCATCAGTATCTGACCCAATCCAGCTTCTTTTCAATTCAAGGAGGGTGATGTCTCTTTCCACTTGTATTTTGGCCAGTGTTGGCCTGGCTTTGTTATAAGTGGGTGCATCCACTTTCAAAGTTGTACCCAGAGCTCTCCCTATGTTAAACAAAGCATTCAGCTTGAAGAAAGGAAGTGGAAACCCAGGGAACTTATACCAAATCGGAACCACAGGTGGTTCTTTACTTGGATCAAAGTCAGGGGTCCATTTTACAATTTTTATAGTAGCTCCAGCAATGATTACAGATTGCTTTGCAAAAAGTCTTGCAAAATCTTCTTCAACAGTTACTTGGATTAATAGGTCCCTTCCATCCATCAGCCCTATCTTCCAATTACCAATAAATTTAAGAGATTCAAAGAAATTCCTAACCAGTTCCATTTTTGGATGTCCCAACTGAAATTTCCCTATTAAGGTAAACTTTAATTCTTCTTTTAGAGAGGTTATCTCTCTGTTTGTGAAGAACACAGCAGTTCTCCCTCCTTGGATCCAAGTGGGTGGATGCAAGGACAGCTTCCTTCACCTGCAGCAGTATCATGAAAATCTTGAGGGAAAACCAAATAGTTCAGATCCTGTAGAACATCAGTAGAGTTTCCAACAACCCCAGCATAGGTTGCCTTGGTCCAAAGAGAATCAGTAGCAACATCAATAGGTGTAGTCATGGTTGAAACTGCAGCAGAAAAAGGAGAAATCCCACCCAGCACCAGAAAAGTGGGGATGGAACTCCAGCAGCTACTGAGCAGCCAGGGAGAAAACCAATGGAACAGTAACACCCAACAACACTCACAAAAGTACTCCACCACCACCAGGATAAAAAACCAGAAAAGAAGTAACTTCCACAATCAACCACCTCTGATTTCCCCTTCAGCCAGCAGCCACCAAACCTCATCCTTTCAGAAACCCTAGCAGAGCACCCTCCTCCTCAGCCGCCAACATCTTGAATTTCTCATATATACTTATATATATATTAAAATGTCCTTCCAAAGCGAGCGACGGGATTTCGATTTCGATGGCCGATAGCTTCTAATGGGAAACTCGTCAACCAAAAATAGTACCGACATTTTCCTAGTTGATTTTCTATGTTTTAAATAGCAGTACATTGAATTTGTAATTAATTACCCATTTGTAACACCACTTCTTCTATATACAACTTCTTCTCCTTAGCTCATTTATTATTATTAAATCCAAGAGGATAAGTAAGTCTAAAGTTAGAATTACCCTGATGGTTCCAGTTTCCCAATGGGTTTACTTGATTTTCCCCATTGTTGACTTCCACCACTAGAATTGTTATTTCAGTTAAAATTTTGATGATTTTTCCAACCTGGGTTTTAATAATTGGAATATGGGTTATTGGGTCTATTTATAACATTTATAGTTTTTATAATTTGGATGAAGTTTTAGAATCAAGCATTTGTGATAATAAATTTTCTTCGATCAAATGAGGTGTTTTAAAAAGTATCTTTCCAATTTTGCATATTTCCTTAGATAATGAAGCAACTTGAGATGCAACCATTGAAATTGCATCAATATCATAAATACTGACTACTTTCTTTGGATCTATCCTTTCAAAAGGCCATTGAAAATTATTTGTAATCATTTCTTTACTTAAAGCATAGGCTTCATCAAATGGTTTAGATATTAATGAACCCTCAGCAGCAGCATCTATGATAGATCTACGAGATCCTACTAACCCATTATAAAAAATTTGAATGATTAACCACTCTGGTAAAGCATGATGTGGATACTTTCTAAGGAGTTCCTTAAATCTTTATCAAACTTCATAAATTGATTCCCTTTCATACTGAGTAAAAGATGTAATTTCATCTCTAAGCTTTGCAGTTTTTGAAGGTGGAAAATATTTTGCCAGGAATTTTTGTACCAAATCTCACAATGTTCTAATAGATCTCGGTGCTAACAAATTTAACCACATCTTAGCTTCGTCCCTTAATGAAAAAGAAAAAATTCTAAGTCTAAAAACATCATTTGATACACCATCATATTTAAATATAGCACATAGTTCTAAAAAACTTGTTGAAAGAAAATTTGGATCCTAGATGGTGTTCCCCAAACTAATTGTGTTGTAGCATTTGTATAATTGCAGGTTTAATTTCAAATTAGTTAGCCGCTATAGCAGGAATTTGAATACTTAAGTGATTCTCTTATGTCGTAGGATTTGCATAATTCCTTAAAGGTTTTCATAAATTAGATGTTCATCTTCAGCATTTTGAATCTCGATATTATTTTGTAAAGTGTTTGTCATATCTTGAAATTTATGAAGTCTTCCTATCTTTCAAATTTTTCTTATATTATGTTTTAATTCAGAAATGTAGGGCACTAAGCCTTCAAATTTCAAACAACGCATACAAATGATAAAATTTCAGAAAGAAAATAAAACGACAAAAATAAAATTGATTTTTAATTTTTAGATTTTTATATATTTTTATTAATTTTATGTTTATTTTTAATTTTACCAAAACAAAATCTACAATTCAAATAAAATTGCATTTTTAAAAAAATTCATTACCTTCTCAATTTAAATAGTCTCGTTACCTTCCCTAGCAACGACGAAAAAAAATTGACCCGACCTGCAATTACGTGTACTTATAATCTCCAAAATATTATCAAAAAATTGTCCCAATTTATATTTAGTAGGTAGTATGAATAAATGAAATGTTATACAAAATAAATAATAAAACTTCATACTATAGGTACTGTGAAAGTATACGTATTGTTTCAAGTAATATAAGATTTTCTTATGATTCCATTAAGAAATTTGAATTCTTTAAATCAAACCTGAAAAATTCTATCAAAATTGTAGAAAAAATAAAAGTAGAACAATGTCGGTATGATTGCAAAGGTTTAGACTAAATTAGAGTAGAAAGAAATCACATAGATTAATAATTAAATAAACTAAGTTTAACGAGTTTGAATATTATGAAAAGATCTTCCCCTTGGAAAGAGATATTAATCTGTGTAGGATTTAAATGAATAAAAATAAGATGTTGAATTATGAAAAATAGGAGCATTTCTATTCTTTACCCATTCTCGGTAATATAATAGAACATTGGCTAATTTAGATATTTTCACCAGCTTGCATAGTAATGCTGAGTAGATTCTGGCCTCTCACATTCAAATTACCCACTGTGACCTCTCTATAAGACCTACTAGGAACCCTTACGGTCCAAACTCTAAACCAAATTGATAAAAAAAATCTAGTCTAGCACCCTAGAAATAACAATTCTCTACCCATCAAATTTTATCTCCCTATCTATTTGCACTCCCCCTTAGGTGATCTCAAAGGCTCTACCCAGAATGAAGTGTGACACTCACTAGTTAGGTAAAATTTTAGCTCTCCCAGTTCTTTATCTTTCTCAATGAATTTTCACCTCACAAGTGACCAATTTGTAAAGTCAAGGAAGAATGAGTTATAATGTCATCATAATTTTTTAAAGTAAAAAGACATCTTTAAATCATTCTTATCCCACAAGATTAGATCTCAAATGCAAGAAGAAAAAATGATAACTGCTCAGAATTCATGGAGAATAAACAAAAACACCTAACTTATATTGAAATCCAATTCATAGAAAAAAACTTAAACACAAATACTAAGTATCTTATTTTTTCTCCTAAACACAAATTTTGGAATCTCCTTACATATTTCTCCAAAATCTTACTCTTTCAAACATAAAACACACTTAAACTCACACTTAAACACAAAAGTTAAGCTACCTAAAGCCTTCCAATGCTACCAAAAAGTCTTCTATTTTCATCCCATTTTTTTCAATTTAATAGATCTCTTAAAATAACCAAGGGTTGCTTCAACCCTTCAAAAATGAGCCAAATTCATCAAACCTTCTAGAAGGGTAGTTAATAACATTATAGCATCAGGGAGTGTTGTTATGGTGCCATATAAAGTGCACCATTTTTGCTCATTTTTATCTCTTTTTCTCTAAATTTTCATCCCATATATTTGAAACCAAAAAACATACAAAATACCTTCCTTTAAATGCAATATCACAAAAAACATGCATAAAGCAATCTAAAATATGCACTAAAAATAGGTGATTTTAAGGTGAATCAAACACCTTTTTGAAATTCATCCAAAATAAATGAATAAAAGCCAAACTTTTCCTAGCACCTAAGAGGCGCTTAGGTGCCAGTGTTCTAAATCTTGGCGCATATGCGCCAAGTCAATTTTCGTTCTTTAGCTTTATTTTACCTATTTTTGCTACATTGTTTCTCCATTTGCTCTTATACTCCTTTTCTTGTTCCTGAAATAAAAAACACATAAAATATCTTTCAATAAAGTAAAATATCCCTAAAAATGACAATGAAATGCACATATAAAGAGAGTTAATTTTAAAGCGTGTCAAAAGCCCAGCGCTATGGCGTCAAGATCTGACACCTGTGCACCAGTCAGTTATATTGGGCTTCTAGAAGGTTAGCACCTATGTTCCATAATTAGTTTTGATTATTATGCATTAAATTTGGATGAATTTTGAAGGGAAATCTGTAGTGACTCTTAGGTATTTCGAGAATTATCATAAAATGAGTCAATATATGCCAAAAAGGGGGGCTCTTAGTTAGTAGGAAATTCTTTTGGTTTTTGTGTGTGTGTATCATGGATTGAAATTGTAAGGAGAGTTGAGAATTCATCAAAAGAACTTTAGAGGATTTGCCTAGAAAGAAGTTTAAGATAAGTACTTTGTATTTTTTTTTTAGTTAGTTTTACAATGTAAACTTGAATTTTAATATACATCATGTTTTGTTATGATAACCACTTGAAGTTTGAGTTGTTTTCTTTATCTTTCTCATTGCAATATGAACTAATCATATAGAGGATTAGAACTGTTTAAGATTTCTCTTATTTCATACTTGTGATGATTCATTAATGTGTACTTAATTTACATATTCATTTTGACAAATTAGTATGTTAAAACTTGTTGTGAATCTATACTTATTTGGGAGGCCTATGTATTCCTCAACTAGTAAGAATCACATTAATCTAGTGGGTGAAAAGGTAGTCCATAGATTAGTTCAAATAGACAGGGAGATAAATATTGATGGGTATAAATTAGTGATTCTAGGGTGACAGACTACAAACTTAACCAAATTGATCTAGAGTTTGGAACTTAAGGTTGGGTTAGTCCAAAATTTTGGTTAAATCTAGCAAAGGAGCATAAAGTTAACTGACACCTAGGCACCAACTTTTAGAGCCTAACTGTCAGACCTTATATGTGGAAATAAAGAGCCTAGTGTCATGGCCCCAAAACTGGTGCCCAAGCACCGACAGTTATTGCAGCCTTATAGAATACTAGCACCTAGGCGCCATAATTGGTTTTTTTTTAAAATACAATTTATTTGGATGAATTTTGAAGGTGCATCTGAATTGACACTTGGGGGATTTATTAAGGGAACTTTTTGACATATTCCTCTTTGGAATTTTCTAGGAAGGCGGAGAGGTCATAGATAGGAGTAGGAAATGTTGATTTCTACCTTTTCTAGAAAGATTGGACGGGGGATTTTGAGAGATATTTGTAAGGGATTGTATTAGCATTGCATGGATTAGTAGAAGGTTTGTTGGAACGGTTGTCATCTTTCTTTTAGAGTAAAAGTAAAGTACTGTGTTCTTTGTTACCATGTTTGATTTAATGAAGTTTTTTATTGTGTTTGACACATGCTTTATGAAGTAGTATTCCTGTACTTTTCTTTTACAATGAATTGGATAAATGTTTAGGATTTTAAGATGCATGTTATAATAATTTTTTCATATCAAAGTTATGGTTCTTCATGTTTCATTTATATATTCAATATGGTCAATTAGTAAGTTAAATTTTTTTGCAAACTATAAGATCCGGGACGGCTATGGTTTTAACAACTTGGAGGAACCACATTGAAATTATGGGTGAAGGAATAGTTGTCCAAAGATTCAATACAATGTTAAAGAGATATTTAGTGATTGGTTATAAATTGTTGTTTCTAGGGTGACAAGCTAGATTCCTACCAATTTGATCTAAGGCTTCATACCTCAAACCTAAGATTGAGCCAATTAGAGGGCTATTAGGAGAAGATGACTCTAGGGAGCATACTATATGTTTTGTCATGATAATCTAGTTATTTTAAGGAATCTACCCTAGGTTAACTTAGCTACGTTATACACTCGGAAGAGGGTAACTTGGATGATTCTCTTATTATCACTGGCTACATTATACTCTATGCATCCCATTCCTAAAAAATTTCTAGGAAATCACAAGAGAAAGGTAGTTTTTACATCTCAAAATTTTCCAAAATAATTAATCTAGTTAGGTTTATCTTTAGATTTAGGTTTTTGTTTAGGAGCAGTTGTTAGAAAACATCCTTAATTGACATTCTAAACTAAGATTTGAATGTAGTAGAGTAGAACTTAGCCTAAGGGATTTCTTACATTGCTTCTCTTTGGGATCGATACTCTAGGTTTTAAGAAAATCCTATATTACTTGAATGTTACATGCAATTTCGTTTATATCTGGTGCTTAGTGATGAATAGTGGAAAATTAAGTTATTAAATTTACAAAATATACTTCTAAAATTATAATATTTAAACTATAAATAACTATGTATGTGATACACCAAAAATATATGCATTTTTAGACCCATATTGTATACTCATTTTTTTGTGATATTGCACTTTAATGGAAGGTATTTTTTTATGCTTTATTGTAGGCTGTTGATTTTTAGGATATGGAGCAAAAAGGACGAAATTTAGAGTCAACATGAAGAACTTGAAAAATTGCTCAGCTCTGATGGTGCCAGAGTGGGCGCTAATGGCGTCGTTTGATAGAAAAGATGGAATTAATTAAAAGGCCACTGACGCCAATAATGCTAAAATGGGCACCGACGGCGTCAGTGTTAGTGCAGGCCCTATTTCTAGAAGATTTCATGAATCTGGACGTTTTTTTAAGAGTTTTTTTATGCATATATTGGAGCACCGACCCTAGGCTCTATTTAGAGCCAAAAATTGATCAGAAAAGAGGCCTTCCTTCATCTTCCTTTGCCTTCCTTCGTCCTCCTTCGTATTCATTCACCCCTATTTGCCATCTATTACCCAATTTTGCTCTCTTCTTGCCACTTTACATCATTCCACGCCATTAGAGAGTTATTTTATATAAAGTTTTGAGTTTTTGTGGTGAGTTTAAGTGTGAATTATTCTCTAAGAAGTGTTGGAGAGGAAGAGAAGTGAGAGAATTCTTATTCCTACATTTCCTAAGAGAGGCCACAAGGGATTTGCTTTAAGAAAGAGTTTCAAATAAGTGTTGTTTGTTTATTATTGTTGTATTAACTTTCTTTTATATATGAAATTTTTGTTTTGTTTTATTATTCTCATGACGTCTGAGTAGATTCCTTTATCTTTCTCCCAACTCTGAGATATGGTGAAATGAAGAGATAATTTGGATGTGCCAATGTTAAAATTTACTAAATTGTGATGCTTTTTCAACTCCACTCTTAATTTACTTTTTAATCTGGCCAATTGAATTGTTAAAATATGTTGTGAAAGATATGATTCGGGAAAAGGAGTATGAGTTCTACAACAGATTGAGGATCACATTTAAGTCCATGAAGGAGTATTTCGTTCATTGGATTAAGTGCAAAATAAATAGGGAAATATACTTTATTGGGTGAGAAATGGAGATTTCTAGGCTGACAGACTAAAAATCTACAATTTGATCTTAGTGTTTAAAAAAGCGAGAGTTAGCCTTCAGGGGAAGGGAAGTGGGAGCTCTAAATATCCTTCTAACCTAACCACGGATTTAGGGACAAAACCTAAGATTAGTCAATGATTTTCTATAACACTGAATTGGGGTAGATAATTAAAATTGCTCCTATTTGGAACAATACATATTTAAACCATTTATCTCATTTCATTTCACCAAAAACTCATTATAGTGGAAAAGATGCTTTTTCATGTTAGAAAACTTCATCACATAAACATATTTTAGTAATTATTAATCTTAAACCTTGGTTTTACATTTTGTTATTAGTTAATAATTTAGCTTTGATAGTATCTTAAACAATCAAAATTAGTGACGATAATTTCATTTTACTTTTGTGAATTTCCTAGTTAATTTATCACTTCAAATTTAAACCTTCCTCATGGGATCGATATGTTAGACTTAAAAAGAAATTCTTATATTCTATGATAACGATACGTATACTTGCATAGAATACCAACATTAAGTGCTTAAGGTTATTATTCATAAAATACCACTTAAAGTTTTTTGGCACTGTTGTAACGTGGAGTCAACTTTATAAATTTTACATAACTATATTTTCGTTGGTCAAGTTTTTGGCACTGTTGTCAGGGAAGGTAACGGTAAATTAAATAGATTTGGTAAATTAGGAAATTTAGAGATAAAAATATACAAATTACAAAATATCCCAAAAATAATAAAACCAAAAATCCAAAAATATATATGAAAATATATAACTATATATTTAAGAGTATTTTTAAGAAATTTGTTTATGTGAAATATTAGATCTAAAGGTTTAGTACCTTACGATTCAAAATTAGAATGTACTATTAGAAAATTTTGAAAATAACAAAAAGAAATTAAAAATTTGAACAAATGACAAACAACTTAGATAATCAAATAAATGAAAATCGACAAAGAACTTTAAAAGATTATGCTAATTTAACAGCAGATGAACTTCACTTAACAATTCAAATCTTAATGTTGCAACTAATTCATTTGAGCTTAAACCTATTATTATCCAAATGGTACAAAATAATCAATTTGGAGGAACACCTACTGAAGATCCTAACTTACATGTTGCTAATTTTCTTCAAATTTGTGCTACTTTTAAATATGATGGAGTGTCTAATGATGGTGTTAGGCTTAGACTCTTTCCTTTTTCATTAAGAGATAAAGCCAAAGCTTGGTTAAACTCATTAGCACCTAAATCCATCAAAACTTGAGGAGAACTATCACAAAAATTCTTAGCTAAATATATTTCACCCTCGAAAATCGCTAAGCATAGAAACGACATTACATCTTTTTGTCAGTTTGAAGGGGAATCAATATATGAAGCCTCGGAAAGATTTAAGGATCTCTTTATAAAATGTCCACACCATGCTTTACCAGATTGGTTAATAATTCGAACTTTTTACAATTGGTTAGTAGGATCACTTAGATCTATTATAGATGTTGCTACAGGTGGATTTCTAATGTCAAAACCTTTTGATGAAGCATGTTCTTTAATAGAAGAAATGACCACTAACAGTTTTTAATGGCCCTCTGAATGGATAAATCCTAAAAGAGTAGCTAGTATTTGTGACTCTAATGCAATGTCTATTTTAGCATCCTAAATTGCTGCTATATCAAAAAAGATTCATCAAATTGGAGTGAACTATTCTCAAATACCCCCAATATTAGAGGAAAATTTACTAGGGCAGTTAATTGATACTCAATCATCTTATGAAACTTTAAATGCTATTAATAATTAAAAAAATAATCCTTATTCTAACTATTACAATCCTCGATGGAAAAATCACCCTAATTTTAGTTTGAACAATTATAACAATTTAATGAACCCCTCAGGAAAATTAAACAACTAAGGAAATCCTAATTATCGACCTTATTAACCTTTTGGATTTAACTCTAACCCTAACCCACAAGAAAAGGAAAAGAAGTTGATGATGTAAGAAGTAATGTTGAATATGGGAAATCAAATACAAAATCAAGGGGCTACTATTAGAAATATTTAAAATCAATTAGGACATATTGCTACTGCACTTAGTAACAAAACATCAGGAAATTGTCCGATTACTGTGGAAGTTAATCCCAAAGATCAAAATATGGAGCAAATTAAAGCTATTTAATTATGAAGTGGAAAAGAAGTTGAAACAAGAATCCAAAGAGAAACTGAAGTTGATGAGGGGGAAGGAAGAGATGGAAAGTAACCATAATGAAAATGAATAAGCACAGGTTCCCCTAGAAAAACCATTACCACCATTTCCTCAACAACTAAAGCAAAAGAATAAAGATAAACAATTTACCAAATTTTTGGAAATCCTTAAAAAACTAATGATAAACATTCCTTTCATTGACTCTTTGGAACAAATGTCAAGTTATGTGAAATTTATGAAAGATATACTAAACAAGAAAAGGAAGTTTGCAGATCATGAGTCTATTGCACTAAATGAAGAGTGTAGCACTATTATCAGAACAAGCATCCTGAAAAATAAAAAGAACTTGGTAGTTCTACTATACAGTGGGCAATGGGTGAAATGTTTTATGAAAAAGCCTTATGTGATTTAGGAGTGAGTATCAATCTTATGCCTCTATCAATTTTTAAATGTTTAGATTTATGAGAGATTTCCCCTACTATTGTAACTCTTCAGTTAGTTGATCGATCAATAACTTATCCTTAAGGAGTTATAGATGATGTATTAGTAAAAGTGGATAAATTTATTTTTCCCGTAGACTTTATAGTATTAGATATGGAGAAAGATAAAGAGATTCCTATTATTTTAGGGAGACCATTTCTTGTAACAGTGAGAGTTTTGATAGATGTGCAAAAAAGAGAAATATTAACGAGAGTTAATGATCAAGAAGTAAAATTTAATATTGCAAAAGCTATGAAATATCCTGCAATAGAAAAAGACAATGATTGTTTTAGGATGGAAGTTACTGATTATCTAAGTAATGAACAATTTAAGAAAAAGTTTGAAGAAAAACTTAAGCAAGAAGAATTTAGTGAGAATAAGAATGAAATAAAAGAAGAAAATTTAAATGATATTCAGGAAAAAGTTGAAACTTTAGATTTGTTGGAAAATGATAAAAAAATCATATTCCTTCAAGTATTGAACCACCTGAACTTGAACTGAAAGTGTTACATGCAAATTAAAATATGTGTTTTTAGGAGATTCATCTACATTTTTTGTTATTGTATCTTCTAAGTTAACTGAAATCTAAGAAAAAAAAAGTTGAAATGTTAAAAAGATATAAAAAGGCTTTTGGATGAACTTTAGCAAATATTAAAGGAATTAGCCCTTCAATTTGTATACACATAATTTTATTAGATGAACAATATTAATCTAAAGTTGATCCTCATAGGAGATTAAACCCAATAATGAAAGAAGTTGTTAAAAAAGAAATTTTAAAATTTTATTATATATCCTATTTCAGAGTGCTTGAGTAAGTCTAATTCATTGCATTCTAAGGAAAAGAGGAGTGATTGTTAAAGTAAATGAGAAAATGAATTAATTCCAGTAAGACAAGTTACTGGGGGCAAATTTATATAAACTATTAAAAATTAAACTTGGCCATCAGGAAAGAACACTTTTCTTTACTCTTTCTGGACCAAATGTTGGATAGATTGGTTGGAAACAAATATTACTGCTTTTTAGATGGATATACCGGTTATCATAAAATTCCAATTACTCCGGAGGACCAAGACAATACAATATTTACAAGCCCTTATGGAACATTTGCTTTTCATATAATGTCTTTTGGACTATGCAATGCACCTTCAACATTTCAAAGATGTTTGATATCACTATTGAGTAATTTGAGTGAACATGGAATGGAAATATTTATGGATGATTTCTGTGTGTTCGAGACTTCATTTGAGTTATGTTTAAATAATTTAGAAAAAAAGTTCTACAATTAAGTAAAAAAATCAACTTAGTACTAAACTGGGAAAATTTTCAATTTATGGTAGCAGGAGGAATTATACTTGGGCCTAAAATTTTTGAAAATGGCATGGAAGTATATCCTGCAAAAATTCAAGTTATTAAAAAATTACCACCACCGACTATGGTCAGAGGGGTAAGAAGTTTTCTAGGACATATTGGTTTCTACAGGCGTTACATAAAAAAATTTTCAAAAATAACTAAGCCTTTATGCCAACTTTTAGAAAAAGTTATGAAAATTGATTTTAATAAGGAATGCATAAAAACATTTGAACTATTGAAAGAAAAATTAATCACTACACCTATAATAGTCCCACCTAATTGGGAAAACCATTTGAAATAATGTGTGATGCTAGTAATTATGCTATTGGAGTTGTTTTAGAACAAAGGCACAACAGAGTTTTTAAAGTAATATATTATGCTAGTAAAATTCTGAATGATGCTCAAATTAACTATACTACTACTGAAAAAGAGTTATTAGCTATTGTCTTTACCTTTGATAAATTTAGATCTTACTTAATTGAAACTAAATGATAGTGCATACAGATCATTCTGCTATTAAATACTAAATGCAAAAGAATGATGCTAAATGATCCCGACTTACTGCTTATATAAATCAGTATAACAATAATTTTGATTATAATTTTCACTTATATTTTCTTATTTTACAAAAAAACTAAAAACTTAATCCTGAAGAAAAATAATAATTTAACTTTTAATTTATATATATTTGGATACTAGGTAAGTATACGTATCGTTATCAAGAATATAAGACTTTTGATTAAGACCTGAATATCGAACCTACAGGGAGATTATGCATATGCACTTTTAGAAACTTTCTTTTTTTAAAATGATAATTATTTAAACTATAGATGATTCTTGTAGTAATGAAAATTTAAATATTTTTTAGTATTTTCAATATTTTGATTTAAAAAAATAATTTAAAAAGATAACTAGACTATTTGCAAAAGAAAAGCACTAAAGATGAAAAATATCTTTCTTCTTATCATGAATATATAATAAGTAATAGGAATTCTATTGTAGAAAGATATAAATTGTGTTGTGCCAAATAGGAGCAATGATATTCTTTACCCTTACTAGAGATGCTATAAAGAACATTGGGTAATTTAAAGTTTGGATAGTTCTGAAAACCGGCTAGATAGGGAAGATACTAGCTCTCACTCTAGAGTTCCCTCGATTCGCTCTACCTGGGGGTTAATATTCTCATATTAGAACCTAAAACAATAAATCAAGTTGGGGGTTTTAACCTGTCACTTTAAATTCCTCTAGCTATACACCCTTCAAAGTATATTTTCCTATTTATTTGTAGTCAATCATATGAACTACATTCTCATTCTTACAACCTCATGTGATCCTTTCCAATTGTTGATACTTTCAATCATATGAACTACATTCTCATTCATACAACCTCATGTGATTCTTTCTAATTTGTTGAATACAATACCAGCCCGGTTCTTACATGTTCTCACAATAAATTTTAACATCTGGATTGGCCAAATCCAGAAGTAAATGATTGCAGATTTAAATCATCACAACTTCTTCCATCATTGAAGATCAATACTTTCCACAACTTTTGGATTTAAATCATCACAACTTCTTCCAACATTAAAGATCAATACTCTCCACAACATCCATCCAAAACTTAATATTTAAATCATCACAACTTTTTCCAACATTAAAGATCAATACTCTCCACAACTTCCATCCAAATAAATCATCACAACTTCTTCCAACATTAAAGATCAATACTCTCCACAACTTCCATCCAAAACAATCATCACAACTTCTTCCAACATTAAAGATCAATACTCTCCACAACTTACATCCAACACTTCACAACTTTTTCCAACATTAAAGATCAATACTCTCCACAACTTCCATCCAAAACTTAATTACTTATCATTTTAAGAAGAAAGATAAAAAAACTACTCAGAATCCATGGAGAAAACAAAACCACACTTTAGTTTAAAAGTATAAATCATGGTTAAACCAACAACAAGTCTCAACTAAAACTAAAAGTAGTCTAAAATAAAAGATAAAAATTTATCTCAAGTCCTCCACCAAACTCTTGAAATTTCTTTGAATCTCTTTTCTTTTACGACACTCTCAATATAAAAACTAAAATAAAAAGGATAAAATAAATATGTAGTGCCTGAAAATCTCTACGAACTAACTGCCCAATTCAAGAACTTTCAAAACTTTCTCTTTTCAAGCACACTTTCAAAGACTCGATCTTCAATCTTTTATAAATCTCCAAAAGGTGCCTTGGTATCTCTATAAAATATGTCTTGATTCAATGTATTTCTCCAAGAGATGCCTCCTTTCGCAATAATTTTCATCCATGGTGGTTGTAACCACCTATTAAGCCAATAGCTGCTTCAAAAACCTCTTCAAAATTTGCAAAAACTGAATTTACTAATCCAATAACTGCCACCGGTGCCTAAGCGCGGGGCTTATGGCACTTAGGCATGGCCTTCTTTATTTAACCAGCGCTTAAGCGTCAGATCTAGCTTAGGTGCCAAAACACTCTTGCCCAATTTTCTCCTATTTGCTTCAAATTTAATCCTTTTTCCACTCCTTTTAAGTATATTTCACCTTTTTACCTGTACCTGAAAGAAAAACACACAAATACTTCTAGTAAAGTTCAATATCTAAAAAATAGGTATAAAAATGCCTCTAAAAATACTATATATTTTAGGTGTAATCACTAAATCAAGGTTAACTAGATGGATAATTCTATTTCAAGAGTTTGATTTTATTGTAGTTGATAGAAAGAGAAATGATAATCAAATAACTGATATTTTGTCTAGACTAGAAAAAGAAATATTAACTAATTTTGCAAATGAAATTTTAGAAAATTTCTCTGATGAAAAATCATATAGTATTGATGAAATAGATACACCGTGATATGCCGATATAGTAAATTATATTGTAAGTGATATTCTACCACCAGATACTAAGAATCAACAATTAAAGAAATTTATATATGATTCAAACTTCTATTTTTGGGATGACCCATAAATATATAAACAAGGTAAAGATCTAATTATTAGAAGATGTGTGCCTTATGAAGAAACTCAACAAATAATTGAAAAATATCATGATTCTGAATTTGGAGGACATTTTGGAATGAATAGAACTGCTTATAAAATTTTGCAAGCTGGATTTTATTAGCCTACTCATTTTAGAGATGTTAATGAATATATTAAAACATGTGATCGATGTCAGCGAGTAGGAAATATTTATAGAAGAGATGAAATGCCTCTAAATTACACATTGGAAGTTAAAATTTTTTATGTGTAGGGACTAGATTTTATGAGACCATTTATGCCGCTATTTGGAAACTTATATATATTACTTATTATTGATTATATGTTCAAATGGATTGAAGTTGTTGTTGTACCTAAATGTGATGCTCGGAGAGTTTCTAAATTTTTAAATAAAAATATTTTTACAAGATACGGAATGACGAGAGTAATTATTACATATGGGGGATCCCATTTTAGAAATAATAGAATCGAGAAATTGATTAAAAAAATGATAATATACATAGATTCTCTACTGCTTATCATCCTTAGACTAGTGGTCTAGCAGATCAAATCGAGAAATAAAATGAATTTTAGGAAAAGCTGTAAATCCCTATAAAATGGATTGGTGTGCTAGATTAGATTTTGCGTTATGAGCATACAGAACTGCTTATAAGACTCCTATAGGAATGTCCCCATATGGACTTATTTTTGGAAAAACATACCACTTACCAATAGAATTGGAGCATAAAGCATTTTTGGGCTATTAAGGAATTTAATTTTAATCTAAAAGATGCTGGTGAGAAAAAGATTATTGCAACTCAATGAACTTGAGGACATTAGAAATGAAGCATATGAAAATGCAAAAATCTAAAAAGAGAAAATAAAAATATGGAATGACCGAAAGATTATTAATAAGAAGTTTCAACCTAGACAAGAAGTTCTATTATATAATACAAGATTGAGATTATTTCCAAGAAAACTGAAATCCAGATGGTTAGGACAATTTAAAGCGATTAAATTCTATCATTATGGAACTGTTGTTATTAAAGATCCTAAATCTGGAAAAATATTTAAAGTTAATGGGCATCAATTGAAACATTATTATGAGAGACACATACTACAATTTAAAGAAGTTTTCATGTTAAGTCATCCTGACTAAACAATGGTACGTCGGGCTGACAACGTTAAACCAAGCGCTCTGTGGGAGGCAAACCATATATAAATCTACATATATCTATCTATCAATATATTTAATATTTTGTTTAATAAGTGTATTTAGATCTTAGGAAATAATATTATTTTTGAGTCCTACATAATTTTATATATCATAAATTAAGACAAATATTGGTATTGGAGGAAATTTTGGAATCAAATTTAATAAAAAATGAAAAGACGTGAATTTGGCCTCGGTGCCAGAATAGGTGCCAACGACACCCACCTAATGGACAATGGCACCGACAGCGCCATCAGGAGCGCCAATCTCATCCCGAGCAGTTTTCCACATGCAGAGCAAATTTGGCGGACTTTAGCATGATTTTGCTCTACAATAACAGCCGAGATGTGTTTTTAAAGTCCTAAAGACTACCTTGGACATCCAGAAACTTCCTAATTTCAAATTTCATGGCTTCTAATTCCAGAAATACTTCAAGGTATGGAGTTTTTAATAAAAGAAATTTTATCAATTTTGATGCGCGGAGATTATCTAATAAAATCATCATGAAGAAGAGACTTATCAAGGAGAGAGGCTTTGTCAACCATGGAGTGAGTAATCCAAGTTCATAGATTGAGAAAATCATTGTCGAAAGAGGTGGGGAAGTTCTATGTTACACTATCGTTGAAGTTGTAGTACCAGTAGTAAGGGAATTCTATGCTAACTTACTTGGAATTACCCAAGGAGTCGTCTTTGTTTGAGGTAAGGCTGTACCATTTACTCCGACTCAAATTATTGATTTGTATATGATTTAAAACGTTCCAATTTGTCATTATACAAATTTTATCCCAATGAGAGATATGATGCAAGAAGTATATAATTTTCAGATGGATGAAAATGATAATTGGGAAATCAGAGACAAGGGATAAGTTAGTTTCGCTGCTTCACTACGTAATCCAATATCAAAACAATGGCATTTCTTCATTTCTACTAGAATGAGCCAATATATGAACTGGGGAATCCTTCCACAATTGCATTCAAATAGAAATAGAGTTATCAGAGAAAGTGTCATTTTAAACTATTGCATTCAAATGGAAAAACCCATAGATGTGGGATCCATTATTTTTAAATCTTTTATGGGTATTATTATGATTGAGCCAATATATAGACTGGGGCATCCTTCCACAATTTTTCTACTTTGCGGTCAATCTCAAGTTCCATATGAAAGTTGGGAGAAATTTTTACTACCTTGGGAGCCAAGATTCCTATTGATAGAAATTATATTGGGAATGGAAATGAAGTATTAGATGTTATTTTGGATCATTCATCACATGCTTCAACACCATTGATCCCACTAACAGTTGGAAGTTCAATAGCTTTGGAGAAGAAAATGAAGAAAATAGAAAGAGAACTTTAGAGTATTACGAATGCAATAGGAAATCTTAACTACCTTTTTGATCACCTAGATTAGAGAATGAAAGAGAACTTGGATCATACTGGGAAAATTGAAGCAGGATTTGTGCATATGCTCAAGAAAAATGGATGGATCGATAAAAATTCAACTGATCAATTCCCATACTGACCTCTCTACAATTTGTATGTTCATTACCAGTCTACGGGAGATATTAGAGGGGGATAAAGTACTGAAGATGAGGCAAAAAAATTGAATAAGTTGGACTCTCTACTATTTTAAAATATTTTTGTATTTAATGTGATTGTTTGGATTTGATTTACTTTACTTTGCTTTAGAACTCTATTAACATTGATTATGTGTATAGTTTTGTGTCAGCGTTCTAGTGTTGTGGCTTGATTTTGATGTTGAATTATAATTTAGTTTGCTTTAAGGATGTGGAAGTGTGATTAGAAAAAATGTATTTGTAAAAAGTGTATCTTCATATATAAAAGTTAGTTTGGTGTTGTTTGAGAAATTGTTTTTAGATGAAAATTAGGTTCAAAAAGACTAAATAGACTTTGGAGTAAAATGAAAGAAAATTGAAATTTAAAACAAAATTCAAAATATGAATTTATGACCATTGGCGTCGAAGGCATCAACATGGGTTCTGACAGTGCCCTCTACCCAAACACAATTAAAATTCGCAATTTTCACAAAAAAAATGTTGTTTTTACTATTTGAGTCACCTTCAACTTCTAGTTTTGCACTTAGGGCTTGCTATTGCTTGAATTTGAGGAAATTTTAAGGCAAACGAGGTTTGGATTTCATCTTCTCTAGATAAGAGCAACACTTTGAACTCAAAAATTTTTATTTTCACCAAGGATTTATCTTACATTACCAAGATCCAAAATTTTGAAACTTTTCTTGGATGATTTTGAGAAAATCTTTTGGTGAAGAACTCTTTTAGTAGGTTTAAGTGTAAAGGGTTTCACATTGTGATTTTCAAAATTTTTGGGAATTTATTTGGATTTTATCAAATTTTCTTAGATTTACAATGACACCTAGAATGAGCAAAGGAAAGTGAAAGGTTGATTTTGATGATCAAAAGTTTGTCAACTACAAGGCCAACATTTTCTTTAATAGTCTAGGTACATCAAAAAAAATGATTCAAGATTGAGGATTTAAAAATCTGGGAGGAGAAGTAGACAAATAAATCAATGCTGACATTGGGAGAATTCTTGGTGCTTTATTGTCATGGCGATTATTGGTGTGGTGATGGAGTCCTACGCCAATTTTAAGGAAACTTCTGAAGACTATGTGTTTGTTCATTGGAAAATGGGGTTTACTATAAGGAAGATTAATCGATTTTATCAGTTAGAAGATATTTATAGGTACCCGTGCAAATCGTTTTCTGCTACAAATGAGGCCTTGGATGAAGTTATTTCTTTTCTTACTGATGGAAGAGGAACCTGGAAGGTGAAGAATGATGTTAAGGTAAACTTTCCTCTTTCTATGTTAAATGTAGTATTTAAGGCCTAACACTACTTTATTTCTAGAAGGATGATACCAACAAATAATCATAGTGAGGTTACAAGGGATAGAGCCATCTTGAACTTTTGTATCCAACAGATGAAAAGGAAAGATGTAGGCTCTATTATTTGTAGGAACACTTGATATATTACTTTTGGAGAGATTACTAAAGGTTTAGCACACCCTGCTCTGATCTTCACACTATGTGAATAGGCAGGAGTTGATTATAGTGCAGATGAGGAGAGGATTGAACATTTAAAACCAATTGGGTCTGCCAATATAATGACTTACGAATCTCATGTTGGATGGAGATCTGGAAGTAAGACCAGGGATATCCTTTCTACTTCAAGTACTTCTAGTACCCCCCTACTATTTAAGAACTTATGGAGCAGATGATGATCCAACAGGGAGATATATTAAGAATGGATAGTATAATGGAAAATATGGAGGCCAGCCATGCTCACAATGATGATTTGATAAGATAGAAGTTCAAATATTATGCTACTTATGATGATGCAATGGTCAGATACATGAGGGGTGATCACTCAGTTCAGTTTCCTACTCACCCTGTTTTTACTTCATATCAACAGCATAATTTAGATGTGGAAGAAAAAGAAGAAGAATAAGACGATGATTGGTGATGCTTTAGTTAGATTTTTTGTTTAGTTTTTGTTTGGTTGTACTTTATTGTTGAGACTGTTTGTTTTTAGATAGGTAACACTTTATTTTAAGTGTTATGTTGAATTATGAACTATAGATTTGTGAGATTGTTTTTACATTGAGAATTATTTTAAAACTATTATTAGTTTAATGTACTTTGTTACATGTATTTGTAGTTAACTCTTTCTCAGTAAATGTTTATATGTATTATGTGTTATTTAATGTTTAAGTCTTGTAGCTTTTCATATTAGCACCTTCAATATTTAGAGTTAAGTTTCAAATGAAAACCTTCAACATGTACGTCTTTTTCTTTATGTATTAAATGTTTTCTTTCACCTTTTATTTTTCAGTTCTTCATGCAAAATCTTTTAAAAATTTAAGTTTGGAGGGGAGAGAAAAATTCATTTTTAGAGAAAAGAAACTTAATCTTATTTGTCCTCAGTTAACTATATTTTCAAATAATTTAAAAAAATTTTACATGACCTTTGTTATTATAGGGTAACTTTAGATAATTATATTTATGTTTCTAAATACGTAGTAAACTTATGTAAAATTTTTTAAATAATAAAGGTTAATTTTAGAGATTAAAATATTTGGTATGAAAGAATAAGACTATTGATACACTGAAAATATATGCATTTTTAGACCCATATTTTATATTTATTTTTTGTGATATTGCACTTTACTGGAAGGTATTTTGATGTTTTCTTGCAGGTTGTTAATTTTTAGGGCTTAAAGCAAAAAGGAAGCAAAAAAGATAAAATTTGGAGTTTAAATTATGTTTTGAGGAAATACTCAGCACCAAGGTCAGCGGTGATGGTGCATAATAACCAAAAGCTGGAGGATTTTTACTCAGCGTCAGACTAGCGCTGACAGTGCCAAAGACTGTACAGACCCCGTTTCTAGAAAGTTTGATGTATTTCGATGATTTTTAAAGAGTTTTTGGAGGTACCTCTTCGAGTATCGACCTTGGGCTTTATTTAGGGCCGAATTTCATCTGAAAAGGGGCTCCACTGTGTTCATTTTTTACTCTACAACATTTCGCCACGCTACATTTCCATAATCCATATTCATTCCACCATGTATTGGAGTCAATTAGTAATTTTGCTTTCATAGTTTAGAGTTTTTGTGGTGAGATTTAGTGTGAAACTTTTTGTAAGAGTGTTGGAGAAGAAGAAAAGTGAGAGAGTTCTTCTTCTTGCATTTCTAAGGAAAGGCTACAAAGGATTTGCTTTAAGAAAGAGTTCCAGATAAGTTTGTTTCTTTATTTAGTGATGTATGAAATTTCTTTTATATATGAAATTTTTGTTTTGTCATATCTTTCTCATGAAATCTAAGTAGTTTCCTCTTTCTTTCCCCCTACTCTGAGATCTGGAGAAATGAAGAGATAATATGAATGTGTCATAATTAAAATATAAAATAAATTGTTATTGTCTTTCAACTCTGAACTTAATTTACTTTTCAATTTGACCAATTGATTTGTTAAAATATGATGTGAAACATATGATCCCAGAAATGGAGTATGCATTCTACAACAGAGTGACGATCACATTTGATTTCATGAAGGAGAAATTCATTCATGAATATACGAGTAAATAAATAAGGAAATATTCTTTATTGGGTGTAGAATTGGAGAATCTTTATGGTGACAGACTAAAATCCCCAATTTGGTCTTAGTGTTTAAAAACTAAATCGAGTATTAGCCTTTAGGTGAAGGGAAATGGAATCTCTAGAGTGGGAGTCGGTATCCTCCTAGCCTAGCCACGAAGTTAGGGACTAAACCTAAGATTAACCAATGATTTTCTATGAACTGTATCAGGGCAGAGAATTAAAATTTATCTTATTTGGCACAATACATATTATAAACATTTATCTCATCTCATTTTATCAGAATTTCAATGTAGGGGAAAGGGTGTTTTTTCACATAAGAAACCTTCATTACATAAACATAGTTATTAAATTAGAAGTTATTATTAAAAATTTACATTTCAGTTTTGCTAATAGTTAAGTAATTTAGTTTGGTTAATTTATCAGCATTCGAAATTAGTGACAGCGTTTTCGTTTAATTTTCTATAAATTTCTTAGTAAAATTTATCATTGTTAATTTACAACTTCCCTCTGGGATTGATATTTGGGGCTTAAATAGAAATTCTATTATTACTTGATAATGATATGTATGCTTGCATAGAATCTCATTATTAATTACCTATAATTATATATATATATATATATATATTAATAAAAGGAGACTAGGCTCCTATATCATTAATAAAAGTTACAAAAGGTACAAAAGAGGAAGGCAAGAAAGCACTTCCCAAAAGTTAATGTGGCAAAACTCTAAGAAAAGGTAGATCAACAAGATCTCCTTTCAACAACAACTCTAAATGGGGAGTGGTACAAGTATCAATGATGGGGTTCTGGGTATGGAGGCCAGCCTTAGCAAGCCAATTGGCAGGTCTATTACCCTCTTTAAAAGTATGGGAAAGGGACAGCTTTATCCTCAATCTCAAGGTTTGTATACCAGTGATCCACTGATTTAGATACCAAGGGGCAGAAATCCTTCCTTCCAAGATGTTAAGTAAGATCATAGAGTTATTTTCCACCATTAAGAGATTCCACCTACATTTTATGGCCAAGAAAACAGCCCAAAAAGCAGCTTGGGCTTCAGCTTCCAGAGGGTCTTCAGTTATGGCAGGAGACTGAAAATATAGTAGGCATTGACCTCTAGTGTTTCTGAAAACCCCTCCAAAGCCAGCATTAGAAGACATGAAGCTACCATCAGTATTGACTTTGACCCAACCCATAGGAGGACAATTCCAGTGAACAAGGATAGTTTGAAATCTTCTTGTACCAAAGAGGTAAGATGTGCATAGGATGTCAGGAAGTTTCCTATGGTAGTGCAATTTCTGTAAATAGTTGTAACAGTGTATGGCAATGGCATTTTCATCCCAATGGACCTCATCAAATTTCAGCTTATTTCTTGCCATCCAAACAAACCATGCCATGATACAAGGGATGGGAGGGAGCTGTTGGTCCTGCCAATCTTTCCAGCTTGAATAAAACACCTCCCAAGACAGCTGGATGGTATTTAGTTTTAATTTGGGTAGCAAAATGTTCCAAACCTGTTGAACCTGATATCATTTAAAGAATAGGTGGGGGAGGGATTCCTCCTCACATTTACACAGATAGCATCTTGAAGGGCCTCTCAAACCTTTTAACTTTAAAATATCATCAGTGGGGATGAAGCCATAGAAGAGCTTCCAAGAGAAAAAGGCCATGGAAAGAGAAAGATACTTGTTCCACACACATTTAGTCCAAGATATCTCCTGTTGAGGAAAGCAAAAATTAGCAATGGAAGCTGACAATGTTTGAGAAACCTTCTTCTTCACAATAAGTTTGTCCTTCCTGGATCTATCAAAGGGTTTTTTCATTATAGTGTTGATTAATCTATTGTCAAGGATATTCTAAAGAGCTTGCAGGTTCCAACCATTAGCAGACCAAAGATCAGAAACTAGTGTTGTGGAGTTGAAATGAGAATCAGTTTGAAGAGAGATCAAGCCTTCTCCAGTCCAGTTATCAAGCCACACATTTAGTCTGCCTTCCCCAATCTCCTAAATGAAAAGCTATTTAGCCTTTGTTCTCATCTTCAACATATTCTTCCAAGTTCTAGAGTCCCCCAATCTGTTGGTCACAAGAGAAGGATGCTGATCTTTACAGTATTTTCCTTTCAGAAATTTTTCCCAAAGTGAAGTCTGTGCTCTAAACATAACCCAAAGTTCGCAAAAATTAGTATGTATAATCTATTTGAAGCTTTTAAAACCCAGGCCACCAGCTCTAGTACTGCCACAGATGCTTTGCCATCTCACCCAATGCACTTGCTTTCGCTGGTCTGCCCATAAAAATCTATTGAAAGTTCTTTCAAGTGAGGTTTGGATAGATTTCTTCATAAAAAAAACCTGAGATAAATAAGATGGGAGAGCTGCTAAGATGCTTTTAAGAAGGGTAATTCTTCTCCCATTGGAAAGAAAAGTATTGGACCAAATATTGAGTTTATCTTGAAATTTTTGAATAACTTCATCAAACTGGACTTGCCTAGTCCTCCCTTTAATCAATAAGGTGCCTAAGTATTTCAGAGGTAGAGAGCTAGAGCAAAAACCAGTGAAATCTGAAATCCAGTGTTTGATTTCAGGCTACACCCATTTACTAAAGACAACCTGGCATTTCTATTTATGAAACAACATCCCAGAGCAATCTTGAAATTTCTCCAGGCATTGAAGCAACAATTTTACTGTGGGTTCAGTTGCTTTTGCCAATATAATAACATCATCAGCAAAGGATAAATGGTTAACTGCAATGTTAGATCTGTAGCTATAAAGAGAGTGCAGAGCCTTGGCCATAAATTGATTCAACAGTTTTGATAAGTAATCAAATGCAAGTATTAAGATAGTAGGGGATAAGGAGTCACCTTGCTTGATACCTCTGGTAGCAGTGAAGAAACCATGAGACTTCCCATTAATGAAGATGGATTGATGATTATTTGATAGCCACCTTAGGATCAGGGAAATAAAGGATTGAGAGAAACCCCCAATGAAGTCCCAATTAATGGTATCATAAGCCTTTTGGATATCAAGTTTGAAAATAAGATTTCCACCTCTGCACTGTTTAGCCAAGTCCAGGACTAGTTCTTGAGCCAAGAGAACATTTTCCACTATGCTTCTTCCTTACACAAAGGCTGATTGGTTTTCACTGATAAGATGAGGTAAATGAGGTTGCAATCTGTTTGAAATGATTTTGCTAATAATTTTGGACATAACATTTGTGAGATTGATTGTCCTGAACTGATCCCAAGAGAGCTTGAAATTGTTTTTGGGGATTTAAATAATGGTAGAACAGTTAAAATATTTAGGCAAATTCATCCCATTGAAGAAGCTTTGTACTGCCTCAATTACATCCCCCTTGATGATCATCCAAGCTTTTTGTAGAAATCAGCTGAGAATCCATCAGGACCAGCAACTTTGGAGCTGTCAATTGAGTTCAGGGCTGACCAAATTTCCAGTTCCCCAAGGATAGAATCCAATTTCAGGTTTCTAGTATATCCCTGGTCAAAAGGATCCTACTGGACTGTTAATCTGGTGATAGGAGGTTGAGTGGACAAAGTTTGAAAATGTTAGATGGCACTTGCTGCAATTAAGTCTTTAGAATATATCCAATGCCATGATGGATCTTTAATCTTTTGAATGGTATTACATCTCCTCCTATAGTTGATACAAGAATGAAAGTACTTAGTATTTCTATCCCCTTCACAGAATCTAATTTTTGCAGCCTTTTGGGCAAAGAATTCCCCTGCATACTAATAGCATTCATCAATTTTTCATTAGCAAGCAGTAAATTTAATTCAGTTTCTGGATTGTTCTGAAGCCTAGCTTCCATATCAAGCACTTCCTTATTAGCCTCTTTAACTCTCAAGTTAACATCTCCAACCACATTCCAGTTCCAATTAGATAAATGTTTGTCAATCTTCTTTCGCAACAGTCATAGTTTGATCAGTGGATTAGAGTGATAGCATTCTCTCTACCCCAAGGTGATTTGATTAAGAAAATCAGTATGAGAGGACCACATGTTGAGGTATCTAAAGTTGGCTTTGTGTTTTATAGGACATGCAGAAATAGTGATGAGTAAAGGCCTATGATCAGATCTAGTCATACTAAGATGTTGGATAGAGGTGTGTAAGAATTCATTCAGCCACAGAGAATTAACTAAGATTCTATCCAATCTTTCCCATAAAGGTCCTCTCCTCTAAGTAAACTTGGGTCCAGTGAAACCAAGATCAAATAAGCCAGCCAATCTGATGTTGTCATTAAAGTGATTCATAGAAATAGAGTTAGGAGGATTGCCTCCTAATTTTTCAGAAGGGGCAGAAATGGAGTTGAAGTCTCCTCCCACCAGCCAAATTGAGTTACAGAAAATGTTGATATTCTGAATACTCTCCCACAGCTCCACTTTGGCTCTAGGAGAGCTTCCAGCATAGATAAAGGTAGTCAGACCTTCTTTATCCCCAAAGCTAAATTGAATATGAAGGAATTGTGGATGATCCCACAAGACTTGACACATAACTTCATTTCTATGAAGTCACCAAATCTTATCGTTCAGATTAGCAAAATAAGAAAAACCATAAAATTTTCTGAGGATTTTATGAGGGTTTTTAGCATTGGTTCCAAAACAGCTATAAACCAGAATTTATACTTCCTATTCAAAGCACTGAGTCTGTTAAGGGATTTAGGATGTGCCAATCCACTAACATTCCAACACAATAGGTTCATCATCCAAAGGAGATGGATTTACCCCTCCTAGAGTTGGCCATGGCCTCCTCGGTTTCCAAATGGATATTTTTGTCTCTGAGTAAATAAGTTCCTCCCTTCACATTATTAAACTCCTGGATGGTCTTTTTCTTTTTTTCTTACTTTTTGAGTTTGCCAATCATCAGCCAATGCAGTCTGAAGTACCTCCACTAAAGTGGAGTCCACTGGAAAATCCTTTGGAACCACCTCACCAACTTCCAACTCAGAGTTCAAGGGTTCTGGGTCAGAGGTTGCAAGGGCATTTTCTTCACTGGTTATGATCTGTATTGCAGATGTTTCAAGGTGACATAGTGAAGGTCCAACAGCCTCCTTGGGTAAATTTTCAGTCACATCTAGCAAGTAATGGGCAGGACAATCTAAATTTAATTAATTGTTAACTTTTTCAGTCTCAATGTCTACAGCAGCCTTGGTGGCCAAAATAGTTTCATCAGGACCATGGGCATTCCTCTCAGAAATGGTTTCACGAGGACACTTATCAGAAATAGCCATTTCTCTCTCAGGCATAACAGCATCTTTTGAAGCCCCTTGATGAGGGATCCTTAGGTGAGGATGTAGCTTAAAACATTTGTTTTCAGTGTGCCCAAACATGCAACGATGGAAACAATAGTAGGGATTCTGTTTAGCAATGATTTTTTGCCAATACCCACTGTGTTCAGTTCCCAGCCATATTTCATCTACGGTTGGGAGAGTAAGGTCCCTTTACACTAAGATTCTTGCCATAGATGGTCTTGATAAATTAAACGTTGGAACATCCAACTTAAGAGGTTTACCCAAGGCTTGTCCAATGTTAAACAAAACATTATGGTTGAAGAAATGGAGCTTTAGTCCAGGGAGCTTGAACCAAATAGGAACTATAGGAAGTTCCTTGCCTGGGTCAAAATCAGTAGACCACTTTAATATTTTCATAGTGTTTCCCTCAATCTGTAAGATTTGTTTAGAAAAGACTTTAGCATAATCATCTTCTCTAGTTAGATGGATGAGAATGTGTCTACCATCAAGAAGGCCCACTCTCCAAGCTCCATTAAGTTTGAGTCATTAAAGAACTTTCTTATGGCTTCCATTTTGGGATGACCTAGCTGAAATTTGCCAATTAGAGTGAATTTGCAGTTTTTAGTCAGGTTATTAATATCTTCCTCATTGTAAATAATAGCCATTTACCACTTTTCCTACTCAAGGGTTTAATGAAGGGGTCAGCAACCTCATGTTAGCTTTGAGAAAAAACCAAATTATCAAAGCTCTTGATAGGGTCAAAGCCTTTGCCCACCACATCAGCAAAGGTGGCCTTTGCCCAATGAATATTAGTGGCTAAGTCCACATTGCTGGGTTTAGCCATCAGCTCTCCACATCAATGGAACAGTACCCCGACTGCCACTAGAGAGACAAGAGCACCAGGGAGCCAAAAAACCAGCAAGAAGCTTCCAAAAAGAGAAGACAAACCACCTGTTGAAAGAGATCAGAGAGTAAAGAGGGGAAGGAGATCCCACCAACCTTAGGCAGTCCATGGGAA
>JXCR01136182.1:37199-54736 GCA_002079205.1 Phalaenopsis hybrid cultivar | reverse complement strand
GTCTTGTGTTTATCCTTCGGGATAGATATAGGATTTGAGGTACAATACTCTTTCATTTTAAATTATGAAAAATATGGGGTCAGTTTGATTTCACACTTCAACATCCTTCCAAAGCGAGCGACGGGATTTTGATTCCGGCAACTGACAGCTTCTTACGGGCAACTCCCCACAAACCTCCGAAATAGCTCCGACAGCTTCTGGCGACTCCGCTGGGGATAAGTTTTTCTCTCCAATCAAACCAAGAAATATTATTTTCACACATTGATAATGTTTTCATGTCCCACTTGGACAAAATTATTCGTCTTCCGTTGACATACTTTACCCGTTTCTGTCTTAGGAAGGTACAATCAACTCCTTGGACTTCAGAACTAGCTGCTCAACAATCTTTGAACAGAGGGGTTCTGAAGGCCATTAAGGACTCTTTGAATTTTCCTGTGGGGTTGGACCCCTAATAGGTGTGTCGATGGACTAGTTCCACCTGGGCATTTTCTGCCACTAAATAGGTCCAGCACTGGGTCTTAAAATACTTCACATCTCCCTTCCAAATTTGATTTGCTATTCCGCAAATTAAACCAAATCGTGTTGTGTTGCGTGTACTTTGAAATTTTCTTACATCAATTAAAATTTTCTTAAACAATATTTTAAATAATTGTAAATTAAGACCCGCCCGGTCTACAGATCAACCTCTACTTTCAGTGCTTGCACTAAAAAGTACAAGTTGTTTAGCCATATAGCTAACCCTAAAACTTTCTGTTTTAAAGCCCGTTGCAATGGCCTATCCAACGCTGATCTTTTCCTGCAACCTGCCAACGGACCGCAGCGCCCGTAACGTCACTCCCACCATCAAATTTGAGGCTGGATTTGAAGATCTCGAGGTCATCCTCGGGAAAGCCTCGTTCATGGTAATGAAGATCGCCGCTCCAGAAATGTAGGAGCCGTCTGCAGAATTCAATCTGAACTGCCTTCAAGACTTCCCTGTCTGTAAAAAGGCTAAAGCTACTACTGTCGCGACACCCGTCAAACCTGCTATCCCCGCTGCTGCAAAGGGGAAAGAAGTGATGATTGTTGAGGATCCGACTGAAGGATTAAGTATTCCACTACCCGTGTTTGAAATCGGATCAAGTTCAAGGACTGCACCACTGACCCGAACTCAAAGGAGGAACCGCAATAGAAGAGTTTGGAAGGCCATCAAAGCCTAGGCTCCCGAGAAGACACCCATTGATGAGGAGCATCATCAAGATGAAGAAGTGTTACTAGAAATTTATCCACTCCTGCGAGGGAGTAGATTTCATCCTCTGACAGATACTGATGGATATGAGAGTATCCGGAGGATGACTGTCGTATTACCACCACTTCATGGACACTGTAAGGAGGAAAAGAAGTTCACTCCTATCACTCGAGTTAGCGCAGTTCTCAGAAGGCTTGCTACCAAAGAAGGATGTTCGGTTAGTGAGTTACTTAAACGAGTAGGAGATGCAATTTTTCCTCGCATGAAGAAGGAAATTTTGAAAGGCATCAATTCGCCAGACAATCTCGTAAGACAACTTGAACACCGTCCACTTGCATTCCCATTTGGCTCCGCTTAAGGAACAGAGTTGATACCACAGTGATTACTACTGATCATACTGTCACCAGGACCATAGGATATCAAACGATTAAGTTGAGACTGGGTACGACAACCTTACCCGTTATTTCTGCAATCCCAGAGATAAAGACAAAGCGATTGCCTAACACTGTAGCCGGTCTACACCACGGGGAGCATACCTTCCATTGACATATCGATGTTTCTACTAAGATGCCCCGTACTGAGACATCATCGTTGAAAAAGAAGAGGGTATGGGTACCCAAGGTCGCTTCATCGATATATTTCAGTGAGCCTGCAGGGCAGAAAGTAAAACCAGTGACTGAAATATCTGATATCGTCGTGACAATAGCTTGCGAGATGGAGGAACAATTAGAGGATATCCACCAAGGTCTTTCAGATCTTAAAGCAATCAAAGAATCAATAATTGAGGAGAAAGTTGAGAAACTCAGGATCGAGATTTCTGAGTTAGCTCGAGAGCACGGAGTTTCCGTCGATAGTGACAATGAAGATTTTGATTACAATGATTACTTGGAGGAGGATTTCATGGATGTCCATGTGATCAAAACTAGAGCTACCACATCTGCGCGCGAGGCTCAACCTCAAACCAAAAGAACACCGTAGATGAGCTGCGTAGGGTTATCCTCCTAAGGGATGAGCAAGTCAGTCTATTGAAGAAAAAAATAGAAGAGATGACTACAGCTATGACCCGCCATGGCCACCATTCAAGGGCAATCACAAGCACCAAGATTGGCTTCTCCAGAGATTAATTAGCTAGAAATCATACACATCACAGATGAAAGAAGAGAGGCTACTTCAGCAGACAAAGATGAACAACCAAAGGAAAATTCTCCATCAGGTGTCATGCCAGAAAAGGAATTCAAGCAAATGGTTGAACAAGTGCGGGACCGATGCATCAATTTTAAAGGGTAGACCTTACCCAGAGGAGTTCGATGTCGTACCTTTCCCAAGGGTTTTGTGGCCCCAAACTTTAAGATATTCAATGGGACTGGAAATCCCAGACAGCACATAGCACATTTTCGAGCCAGTTGTGGCAACACGAGGAATAATGAAGCTCTACTCTGCCAACAATTCGTTAGCATCTTGTCAGGAATTGCTTTTGACTGGTACGCTGACTTGCCCAATGGGTCAGTTAAAACATTTTCTGAATTGGAACAGTTATTTGTGAAAAGATTTATCAGGGCGCAACATCATGTGTCTATTGAAGAGCTCATGATGGAGAAGCAAAAACCCAGCGAAACTTTGGCAGACTATATTTTGATGTGGAGAAACCTTAGCATGAAATGTGAACCTCAGCTACAGAAACATCAAGTAATTGAGATTCTACACAAGAGCATTCATGGGCCAGTAGCTTTCATGCTTAAGAGACTCACTATCAAATCCTTTGAGAAGCTACTCAATAAAGCCAGCAGTCTTCAAGAAGAAATGAAGCACATGGAGACACATGAAAAGGCTAAGGTGACCAGAGTGTTTGAAAAGAAATCAGGAGTAGTCGCGACTGTAGATAAAGGAAAGCAGTCGATAAAGATATATGCAGAAGAACATCGCCAGTCTTCATTACAGTACTCTCAGAAACAGAGCAGTCAATCCAACCAACGGTCGCCTCAAGAGGGATCACCTCAAACAGTGGGTAAAATAATATCCCTGTTAAAGTGACAGAAAGTTGTGGATTCTTTCAAGGATGAAGCCATTCCTAAAATATTCAAAAGCCTGATGATCAAACTTGTTTACTCCTTCAAAGATGAAGCTGTACCTAAAATATTCAAAAGCTTGATGAAGAAATCAAGAATTCAAACTACCTGATCCAAAGAAACCCGAAGAGGTGGATAAGAAGAATGAACCAAATTATTTCTCATACACCGGTTGCTTGGGCACAATATAGACAAGTGTTTCGTCTTTAATGACTGGCTCGAGAAGAACCTCAAGGAGGAGAACATTACAATCCCAAAAGAATATTTAAAGGAACCTGAAAAAGGTTCGATAAACATGATTTCGGCCAAGCCAATCTCCCCAATTGATCTGTATGCCGGAATAGATGGATGGAGTACAACTTGGGATGAACTCAGAAGGTCCTTAATCAAATACAAGATTCATCAAAACAAGCTTCTACAAATACCAAAGAAGAATGGAATGAGCTCTGTAGCAGATCATCCAAGAAAATACTAAACAAGATACAGTCTGCATCAAGACAAGCCTCAATTCAGAGTCCGTAACATACCGAGCCCGAGATGAAGGTTTCATCAGGAGATCAGTCATCGTCAAGGACAAAGAACAAGAAGAAGAAAAGCGTCATTATCAATATTGATAGCACGGGGGGTAGGATAGGGGCTGCCTCTACTAGATTGGTTGTCTCGGATTTGGGGAAGAAAATCCTCAAACCCTTGACTTTGTATGATTATCTCTTTGTCCCTCCTGGGTCTTATGAATGTAATGATTGTGATTTTGGCTACGTTTTGACTATTTCTAGTGATAACATAACTAATTATGACCGATCTAGTTGTGATCTCTATTCCTAAAATGATCCTCAAATTGTACTCAAGTCTGATGAACTCATTGTCAAATCTAAAGAAGAGATCACTGATATCGCTTACGATAACACCGATAACGAGGTGCCAGTTCTTAAGAATCATGGTACACTGCTTGCCATCAACCTAGATCTTTCCTATGAAGAGGAAAATACATTGGAAGATTCAACAATGATATCTTGAGGAGAAGAAATCATAAAAGTTAACTTGAGGAGCGAAAAAGTGTTACTACCAAGAATAGCTCCAAAAGATAAAGGAAAACAGATAATGACTCGAGAAGAGATACCCCCACCTCCTGCAGTGGAAGAACCACCTGATCAAGATAAAATTAGAGGATCCTATAAAGTAGACTAAAACGTGCTAGCTCATCTTAGGAAGTTTCCTGCCCAACTAAGCATCTACGATGCTCTGATCCTGTCAAAGGAGATGAGACAATCTCTAATTACAGCTTTGCTTGATCCAGAAATTTGCGTAGCTCAGTTGGGTAGCACATCCTCAGATGAAGTTTGCTCATTGAGAGAACAGTAAGGGGTAACCTTCACAGATGAAGACTTGCTACTCGGTACCGCCGACCACAACCGTCCGCTCTACATCTCCGTCAACATTGGCAGATTTGTGTTATCCAGAGTTTTAGTGGATCCTGGAGCATCTCTTAACTTGATAGCCTTCAGGCCTATTTGGATATTGAAGCTCAAGAGCTTACGACCAATAAAATGATGTTAAGAGGATTCAATCAAAAGGAAAAAAGAGCCCTCAAATCAATTAAATTACTTATGAAGATTGGAGAACTTGTGACCACCGCTAAATTTCATATCATCGACGCCGAGACCCCTTTTAACGCTCTACTTGGTCGACCATGGATTCATGAGCACAATACGGTTCCATCTTCTCTACACCAGTGCATCAAATGCCACAAAGATGGTCAAGAGAATTGCATCAAGGTGGATCTACAACCATTTTCAGTGCATGAAGTTTGTATCCTTGAAGATGTTGCCTACTACGCGCCTCCAAAGAAGACTGTCTTCTTGCACGAGAATTTGATAAATAAAAATGAAGATTCAGAAAAATCACAAAGAGGAAGCCAAACAACTCCGCTTCAAACACCTTATACCACTCCCTTACAACGAGTTGGTGGAGTTTCTTCTAGTTCACACACCCGAGGTTGAGGCCGGGGACGTGGACGAGGAAAGATCAATTTAATTTTTGAACGGACTAGGCCAACCATCAACATTGGTGATGAAGGCAATTCTGAAGATAAAATAATGATGAGAAAGCATAAGAAACCTCAGTATGAGACATCCCTAGAAGATACAAAGAAGAATGAATATGAAGCAATGTATGATCGGATAAACCACTATGTGAATACTATGACCCTTACTCCGATTCTCCCACAAAAGGTGTAGATTTTAGAGGTCAAGGAAGTCTGTAGTGTTGGTTCAAAGCCGATCAAATTTTATCGTGCTTCTACCTCTACTGAGCTTAAAAAACTTGTAAATTTGGATGTTGATTCTAATTAATTAATGGAATTGCCTTTTGGTTACTTCTCGTCTTATGTTCAAAAGTTAATTCAACAGGGACACTTACCAAAACAAATGCAAAAAATAAACTTCATCTTTTTGAAAAACTATGGAATGCTAAAAGTGGAACTCCCAATTCAAAAGAAGGTCTCCGATTTGGTACAGTTGGACCAGTCGATGATTCTGAATTTTGCATGGTTGTCACTAGTGAGTCAGAAGAGGATTGCCTCGATGTAGAGAATGACTCTACTGATCAACCAATAGAGGATGATCCGCAAGAATTTGAGGAGAAAATTAAATTTACTGTCGATGAATTGAAACAGATTAACCTCGGGATTGAAGAACGACCTCGACCTAAATTTATAAGTTCTCTACTTGATGAAAAAGAATCTACAGAATTGGTCAAACTATTAATAGAATTCAAAGTTTGCTTTGCATGGAGCTACGATGAAATGTCAGGAATGTCAGCAGAGGTTGCAGTCCATAAACTTGGGGTGGAAAAGAATATAACCCCAATAAAACAAGCTTCCATGAGAATGTGCCTTGAAATAGAACAACAAGTCATCGTCGATGTGAAGAAGTTGATAGATGCCAAATTTATTAAAGAAGAGAAATACCCCATGTTGTTAGCCAACATCGTACTTATTAATAAGAAAATTGGATAGATCGGCGTTTGTGTCGACTTTAGAACTTGTTAAGAAGAAAAATGGGCAGATCCGTGTTTGTGTCGACTTCAGAGATTTGAACAAGGCATGGACGAGTTTCCACTACCTATACCAGAGATGATGGTGGATATCGCTTCAACACATGAGATTTTTAAGAAAAATGGACAGATCCGCGTTTTTGTCGACTTCAGAGATTTGAACAAGGCATGTCCAAAACATATGGGCAGATCCCCGTTTGTGTCGACTTCAGAGATTTGAACAAGCCATGTCCAAAAGACGAGTTTCTACCTATACTAGAGATGATGGTGGATATCGCTTCAACACATGAAATTTTCTCCTTCATGGATGGATCATCAGGATACAGCCAAATCAAGATGGCTCCCGAGGATGCAGCACTTCCAGCTTTCAGAACACTGATTGAAATTTTCTGCTACACAGTGACACCGTTCGGCCTAAAGAACGCCGGAGCAACATATCAGCATGCAATGACAAAGATTTTTGACGACCTCATTCACAACCAAGTAGAATGCTAGGTGGACGATTTGGTCATCAAAAGTAAACAAGGAATTGACCATTTGTACAATTTGAGGATCGTGTTTGAATGGTTACGACGATATGACCTTAAAATGAATCCCTTAATGTGCGCTTTTGGTGTTACCTTTGGGAAATTTCTAGGATTTGTTATCCGTTATTGGGGAATCGAGATCAACCCGGATAAGATTAAAGCTATCTTGGACATGCCTCCTCCTAAAACCATGAAACAACTACTTTCCTTCCAGGGGAAGTTGGCAAATCTGAGACGCTTTATTTCTAATCTCTCAGGTAGGTGTCAGCCTTTCTCGGCATTAATTAAAAAGGACGCCAAATTTATTTGGGAAGAGAAAAACTAGCGGGCCTTTGAGGACGTTAAACAATATTTAATGACACCTCCTGTTTTGGCAGCCCTTATCCTAGGGAAACCATTGATACTTTATACCGCGGCTTTGGATGACTCTCGCGGAGCCCTCTCAGCGCCTTTGGAGTCATCGTCTAATACCGACAAAAGTAAAGTATCCTGCTATTGAGAAGCAATATCTGCGTTAATTTTTGCCTCCCAAAAGCTTAGACATTACATGCTTTCTCATAAGATTACCCTAATCTCAAAAGTTAGTCCATTGCAATATCTGATGACCCGACCAACACTCTCCGAACGTTTGGCAAGATGGTCAATGATTTTATTGCAATTTGATATAACTTTTGTTCCCCTTCGTGCTGTCAAGGGACAGATACTAGCAGATTTCCTTTCTGCACACCCACTGTCAGCTGGGTCCTCTCTCAACGACAAGTTACCAGATGAGCAAATACTACAAATGGAATTTTCTAGTGCGCAGCGCTGGGAAATGTACTTCGATGGCCTTCGTCAGCCAAGAAAGACAAAGGAGCAGGCACAGTTAAACCAGGCAAAGCAGGGATCAGTTTGATCTTTATTATGCAAGATAAGGGTATGTTGAGGTTCTCATACCACATGACAGAGCCGTGCATCAACAATGAAGCAGAATATGAAGCTTTAATCATCGGATTAGAATTGACAATCTCAATAGATCTAACAAACATTGCCATTTATGGCGACTCTCAACTTATCATCTAGCAGGTCGTCGGACAATACAAAGTTTTGAAACCAAGATTACTAGAGTACCATCGGTACACGATGAAGCTCCTGGAGTAGATTCCTGAGGTGACTTTCTATCGGATTCCTCGGGGAAATAATGCCCATGCTGATGCTCTAGCAAAACTGGCTAAGGAAATGACATGTCCCCTGGAGGATTCCATCGAAGTCACGGTGCAAGGAAGACGAGTCTTGTCTCAAAATGACTTCAAAACTCTACACAAGCTTGGAAAAGAAGAAACAATAAATACAGTTGCAGACAACAACAAAGATTGGTGCAAACCTTTAATAGAATATTTGCATACTGGGAAGTTGCCAGAAGACAAGTTTGAGGCACACCACATCACAAGGAGGGCTATGTCTTATGCCCTGGTAGGAAATGTTCTCTACAAAAGATCAATCGACCAGATGTGGCTACTATGTTTGATCAGAGCCAAAGCACAGAATATTGTCAAAAAAGTACATGCCGGATTATGTGGTGCTGGCCAGTCATGGCTGAAAATGAAGATGAAGATCAAAAGACTCGCGTATTATTGGTTAGTAATGATGTCCGATTGCATGGATACAGCCAGAAGATGTCACCAGTGTCAAGTGCATGGGGTGGTCTTACACCAGCCTCCGAATGTGCTACACCCAACTGTTGCCTCGTGGTCATTCGAGTGTTGGGGCACAAACATAATAGGTTCAATAGACCCTCCATCTTTCAGAGGACACATGTTTATACTTCCCACTACAGACTACTTCTCCAAATGGGCAGAGGTAGTACAGTTACGTGAGGTTACGACACAGCACATCCTTCAATTTTTCAAAAGCCAAATCGTCTACCGTTTCAGAGTACCGTGAAGAATAATCTCTGACAATGGGACAGCTTTCAAAAGTACAAAGATCAATAGTTTCGTCAAAAGACATGGGATAGATTGGAGATACTATACGATTTACTATCCTAGAGAAAATGGTCTGGCTGAGGCTTTCAACAAAACACTAGTACAAATTTTGAAGAAAATACTGGATGAAAACAAAAGAGATTAGCACAACAAATAGTTAGAAGCTTTGTGGGCCTATCGGACAACGTTCAGGACTCCCACTCAGTGTACACCCTATATGCTAGTGTATGGGACCGAGGCCGTGCTACCACTGAAAATCCAGACACCATCTCTCAGAGTCACCGTGCCAACCAACTCACAACGGAAGAAAGCGCAAAACTCAGACTTGAAGAACTGGAGAGTCTAGAGGGAAAATGACTGGAAGCACAATAATATTTGGAACTCTACCAGGCAAAGATAGTACAAGCCCATGATAAATTGGTCCACCCAAGGACATTCAAAGTTGGTAACCTCGTGCTTGTGCTCAAAAGACCTATTCTTGCATGCCACAAAATAGGTGGAAAATTCGAGCCAACTTGGGAGGGACCATTTTTTGTTGAGAAGGTCTATACAGGAAAAGCCTACCAGTTAGTGGACTTCTAGGGCGAAAGACTAATATTACCGATAAATGGACGATACCTGAAAATCTATTACACAACCTAATGCTACTCAATGTTGCTTACCTCTTCTTTCTTTGAAACTTTGAAACTTTGATTATTTCAGGGTTTTCTATGTGGCCAAATGTCTGTGACCGGGTGCAAATTTTGTAATTAACCTCATTATAATGAAAATTTTGAGAAAAAAATTTTTGAACTTTACACGTTCTCTTTTCTACTTTTGAATTTAAATACTATAGAAAATTAAACGAAACTCACACATAAAATGAATAATCCTCTTCACCAAAACAAACTAAAATTTACTTTAATAAGTACTTTATTTTGTTTTTGTTCATGCCAAGCTTTGGTCCACTAACATTTTTTCTGTCGTCTGCAAAAAAATGTCAGGACAGATTCTGATCTTTGCCTTTCAGCACGGCTAGAACCTCGCACTAAATGAAGAGATGGTGCCGCAAGGAGGTGTCATAAATTTTAACGTGGATTTTAATCTAGTTGATATGGACTACGAGGGTCCTCTAATGAACGTAGTTAGCAATAAGGAAAAGGATGAACTGTTTTCACTGTTGAGGGTAACCACTCAGGACAATGCGTTCACGCAAAGGTAAAAACATGATAGCAGAACAAGATCCAATGGAGGGGCCCAATCGTCTCTCCTCCATGGTTGTTACTCCAGCAAGGGACCTAATAGCTGTCCGTAATGAATGATTACCGAATGCACTACTCCGCAGGACGCAGCGCAGGAATGCCAGCCGAAAGAAGCAGAGAGCCTTTCTGTGATAGGAATGCAAATGCAGAGAAACGTGAACAGTTTTCTTACCCCATTCCCGAGGGACATATTTACGAACCATATCTGAGAGAAACTTCTGCTAGCCTGCCACCTATAAATGAAGAGTCAGGATTTGTGACAGAATCAAATGCGCTCCCAATTCCAAATCTCTTATGCAAGGGTTGCCCAACATGCAACGTTAAGGTACCAGCCGGGACATCAGTCACAGACGCATTTGTAGAATGCACAGATTGCAACGTTCTGCATCTACAACATTTCAGTACATTAGAAGAATACACTTCAATCACCAATGAGTCTCAGACTCCAGACTTCACGATAGATGAACCATATGTCCCACTGGGGACGGATCAGCGTGCAGCGTGGAGCACAGGGTCATACATCCCACTAGAGGTTGAATCTCATGTTCCAGATCGACCAGCACCAGTTTAGGTTCCTACCGATGCCCGAAGAAAAGAACGCCTATGGCAGCTGCCGACCCCTGCTATGGTAGAATACTACATGATAAGCAAAGTAAATAAAAGAGAATTCAAGTTCTATGAAGAGGTTCAGGGAAAGTTTGTCAACATATTGGAAGGCTTGGAGCTATACACCAGGACTTTTTTTAGACTGATGAAAAAAGAATTCTGGACTGCATCTTTGATTTAAGAGTCAGAGGCCGAGCGAGCCTTCTCATTGAAAGAACATATTCTGAGCCAAAGAAGTGGATGAGAGGGAAGGGAAGAATCACCATCCAATGTGGTTGTTGCTATAACTTCACGAATGACAGACAGGGGAATCCGCCTAGGATCCTCAGATACGACCAAGTGGATCTGTTACCATCACTGATAAAATGGATGATCAAGAGAATGGTCAAGTGGAATATTCTACCTGCTACTTGCATTCCCAACAGTTGCATCATTAACATTTATGAAGAAAATTACTACAATCCCCCACACATCGATCATCATGATTTTGTGAGACCTTTCTGCAAGATCTCATTCATGAGTAAAAGTAATATTCTATTTGAAAAAGAAATTGATGTTGTCAGCCCTGGCAAATTTAGGGGAGCTGTGGAGATTCCATTGCCAATTGGTTCAGTTTTGGTCCTGAAGGGCAATGGTGCAGACATTGTCAAGCACTGCATTCCAGGGGTACGACACCGTAGGGTGTCTGTAACCTTCCACAGTGTGGACAATAGTAAAATACCATATGGATTCCAGCAAGACCCAGAATTGAAGGAGTTATTTCTGTACGAGGTATGAGAAGGTTGTACCTCTAAGTACATGCAAAGGGAACTCTTACCCTGGAGCATGACTTAGAAGGTTTGCTTGACCAGAAGCTAAACATACTGGGTACAGAGGGTTCACTTTCTTTCTTTTAACAGCATGACATGTATTTGATATATTCAGTCTACAATGTACTCATACCATGAGATGATTCTCAATGTATTTCGACATGAATTACATGTGTACCTTTTGAGGAGTTAGCCTATATCTAGTTTACGACATCTCTTTTGGAGCAAATTAATGGAAATTTCTCTCAAATTGTGCATTTTTGCCAGTTGCATTTTTGTGTGATGGATGAAAGCTGCGAACCATGCGATGGTTCAGAATTTCAATGAACAAAAAATGAAACAACAAATCTTCAATAATAAATAAAACATAAATGAAAAATAATCACAAATGAGTAAATAACAAAACAAATTTCTTTTGAAAATCAACCAATTAAAATTAAAACTTTAAAAACATATTTTGAAAAATTAAATGTGATAAAAACAACAAGAAAATAAAACAGACCTGTTGAGCAGATTCTTCCATTTTTGGAATTTCCTACTCTTTGTGAGCGCAGCACAACCATCGTTATCTACACTAACTCTCTGCACATCCCCTCAGAATTTCACATTCTACACAAAAACTCACAAAGCTTTACAGATCTCCTTCAACAAAATCAACCTTTTTCATGTGATACATTTCTCTAAATTCAACACTACAAATTATCTTTTGAGAATTGACCTACATTTCAATTCTCATTTCCGAACCAGTCCTACATTTCTGATTCATTACATTCGAGGTCGGTCTTTACATTCTGACACTATCTTTTGACAATTCATATACATTTCAATTCTCATTTTCACATTTTTGATTCATTACATTTGAGCTCGGTCCTTACATTCTGACACTCTCCTTTGAGAATTGACCTACATTTCAATTCTCATTTCTGAATAAGTCCTACATTTCCGATTCATTACATTCAGGTCAGTCCTTACAATCTGACTCCCTCCTTTGAGAATTGACCTACATTTCAATTCTCATTTCCGAATCAGTCCTACATTTCTGATTAATTACATTTGAGGTCGGTCCTTAAATTCTGACACTCTCTTTTGAGAATTGACATACATTTCAATTCTCATTTTCACATTTCTGATTCATTACATTCGAGGACAGTCCTCACATTCCGACACTCTCTTTTGAGAATTGACATACATTTTAATTTTCATTTTCACATATCTGATTCATTACATTCGAGGTCGGTCCTTACATTCCGACACTCTCTCTTTTAAGAATTGACATACATTTCAATTCTCATTTTCACATTTCTAATTCATTGCATTCGAGGTCGGTCCTTACATTCCGACACACTTTCTTTTGAGAATTGACATACATTTCAATTCTCATTTCCAAATCAGTCCTACATTTTTTATTCATTACATTCAAGTTTGGTCCATACATTCTGACACTCGCTTTTGAGAATTGATATACATTTCAATTCTCATTTTCTACATTTCTGATTCATTACATTTGAGGTCGGTCCTTACATTCTGACACTTTTTTTTTGAAAGTTGATCTATATTTCATTCTCATTTCCGAATCAGTCCTACATTTCTGATTCATTACATTCGAGGTCGGTCCTTACATTCTCTCATTTCTGAATCAGTCCTACATTTCTGATTCTTTACATTTGAGGTCGGACCTTACATTCCAACACATTTCTGAATCAGTCCTACATTTCTGATTCATTACATTCGAGGTCGGTCCTTACATTCTGATGCTTTCTTTTGAAAGTTGATCTACATTTCAATTCTCATTTCTGAATCAGTCCTACATTTCTGATTCATTACATTCGAGGTCGGTCTTTACATTCTGACACTCTCTTTTGAGAATTAACATACATTTCAATTCTCATTTTCACATTTCTCATTCTTTACATTTGAGGTCGGTCCTTACATTCCGTCACACTCTCCTTTAAGAATTTTAATTCTCATTTCTGAATCAGTCCTACTTTTCTGATTCATTACATTCTAGGTCGGTCCTTACATTACGACACTCTCTTTTGAGAATTGATATACATTTCATTTCTCATTTTCATATTTTTGATTCATTACATTCGAGGTCGGTCCTTACATTCCGACTCTCTCTTTTGAGAATTGATATAAATTTCAATTCTCAGTTTTACATTTCTGATTCATTACATTCGAGATCAGTCCTTACATTCCAACTCTCTCTCTCTTTTTGAATTGATATCTAAAGTTCAATTCCCACCTCAAGTTCAGCACTTGCAAATTGGTTCCCATCCTTTAGTATGTTCTAAAATTTCGTAAGTTAAAGTCCACTCTCCAATCCCCAGCAAGAGTCCCCACTTCTTGACTTAATCAAACACTCACCTGCTAATTCCCCAGCAAAAACAAACCACACACTCAACTCTACACATGCTTCTTTGACATAGGAGTTTGTATTGGCTTTTGTTGATCTTGTCGGTCAACGCCAATATGCGGGTGTGCTTGCCAAACACACCACACCTATTGGGGGTCCATTTGTTGACCTCACTTTTGGTTGAGGATTAGTTTTTTTCCTCTTTAGTAGCCTAAGGCCTAGCCATAGGACTTTCCTATTGACTATTCTTACAAAACTAGATATGGAACCCTCACCATTAGAAATTCTACACTCTTCTCTACTCAACTTGAAGTTCCACATGTTGGTCTAAATCTCTAAATACTTAGTAGGTGGGGTCACTATGGGGGAAATTCAGGATGAGCCACCCTTAGCACTGTTGGACCTTAGGGTTGACCTTGGTTGTTGGTCTGGAGCTAAGGCACTCACTACACTTATATGCACCAACAATCACTCACAACCCTAAACTCAAATTTCTAGCCTAGGTCCCTTGATCTTTTTGGGATACTCATGTAGATGGTCCCCTAACCCTACCAGCCCTAGGGTTACGGTTTGGCTAAGACCACTATGTAGAGGACTCAAAATAGGGTTTCCATTGGTCCATGTCTTGTTGTTGATGGCTGGTACCTCAACTATACCAAAATACCCATCTTCGCCTTTTGCCCCTAAACACCCCCAAATTACCAAGGTACCCCTCTTAGGCCCAAAATCTCAAAAATTCCAAAAACTCCTAAAAAATCTCAATAAATCCCAAATATTAGAAATTTCATTTCTCTCAACTAGCACATGACCCAGTTTTAACAATTTGAGCTTCTTTAACCAAAATCCCCAAATTTGTCTTTAAAGACACAAATTTCCCCAAATTCAACCCAAATGTCCATCAATTTGATCTCAATTGGCCCCAATTCCAATCCTAAACTCAAAGTCACTTTTTATATCACCAAACTAAACCAAATCTAAGCCTAATTAGCCCATGATTTGAGCACAATTTTGATTTAGACCAAAACCCCAATTTTGACCACATGACCTAATCTCACCAAATTGAACCCATAGCCTGGTCAATTGGCCCCAATTAATGTTAAGAAATCTTCATGAAAATCCTACAAATCAAAATCAACCAACAATTGGCCTTGGTGAAGCCTCAATTCCATTTGATTTTGCCCTAAATTCAAAATTCCCAAATTTAGCCCCAAATTGGCTAAGTCCCCAAATTTCACCCAATTTATATCCTTAACCTCAAAATTGGCATCCAATTCATGTTGAAAAATCTTCATGAGGTCCCTATGGACCATTTACAATAATCAATTTGGACTTAGCCCAAGGCTAAACCAAGCTAGACCCAAGCCTAGCCCAACATGACCAAATCGACTAAAAATCAAAATTCCCTCAAATTGACCCTATATTTGAGCTCAAAACCACTTCCATTGTACCACGATTGTTACTTATGATCATCTACACCAAATACAACATTTATTTGGGTCAATTGACATCGTTAACCTAGCCCAAACCCAAGTTTTAGTCATTTGCACCCACTTTGACCCATGCATTAAATGTGACCTAACCACCCTAAAGTCACCAAATTAACTCCATCAGAGCCATTAGGTTGACTTAACGACCATTCCAAACACCATGAAACCACCTAAATCAAGCCATGGATCAAAGGTCCCCCAAATCAAGGGATAATATTTCCAAAAATGCATGTGCTTAAGATATCCTTGCCAAAATTAGGTATTTTTGCACTAAATTGTTGTGACATATTCCCTTGGGTTCCCTGAGCTCCTAGCCACCTCCCTCTGGCTGGCCAGCCAGCCTAGTGGCTGGAAAAGCTCAAAAGTAAGAGCCACCCCTATGACACCTCACCCAAAATCAAACCCAGAGGCCAGCTCAGCCAAACCAATTGATGGAGCTCCTCTGCCCTCCACCTAAGCACCACAATGCACCAAAGCTTATGCCTTGAGAGTCACTCCCATGTCCATTTATATAAAAACTCACCTCCACGGCCATGGGAGGTGTGCTGAAATTTCCTTATTGAGGCCTCTCCAAACTTCACATAGAGCTTCCCTAAGATCCCCTCAGTGCATTCTAACCATTTTCCCCCACCAATTCCCATTGGTGGAGCTTAATTTTGAGCTTGGAACCTTGTCAGAAACCAGGACAGAACCCAATACACCACCACAGTCCACCCAAACTCAAATTAACTCTACCCACACCTTCAAAATAGTGAAAGAAGCCAAAGCCCCATAAAATCCCCCTTCCACAGAGCCTCTTCCATAGCTCTAGACCAACACCCAAATCTGGCCATGATCGAATTCATACATAGGCCTCACACCAAGATCAGAGACTCAATCCCTAGCCTCTTTGGATCACAACGAACGTGCCAAGACCCTCTGATTGAAGCTTCACTTCTCAGAGTAAATATATAAAACCTCACCTCATCCCGAGCCTATTTCAATTCTCCATTTAATTAAGTTTAATTTAATTGCATGATTACCGTATGAATGTGTTCGTCTAACTTAGACGAGTTCATAAGACCAAACCTGAGGTTATTTGGTTGAGACTAGGCTGAGATCTTAGAGTTTTAGTGTGGACGGTCACGGGATCACTCTATCGGGGATGATGATGAGGAGACTTTTGATCGAGTGTGTATGAAATGGATGGAGGAGATCGAGCCTAACAACGCTTCAGAACATAAACCGCGGGCCGAGTCAGCAGCTATGTGGACGGCGACGTCAAACCAGAGCGTGCCACACATGCCTTCAGAGCTGCCTAGGATCTAGTCAACACGCGAGGTTTAAATAGAAAAATAGGGCTTTTTTACTATTTATTTAAACTCCCTAAACTTCAAAAATCCATGACTTTGTGTAGAAAAGTCACAAAAATAAAATAAAAATACCCTATTACTCAGTGAACAGAGGAGAATAATGTGGAGTAAACTTCAAGTCCATTTGATGCATAAATTATTTTTAATCAATTAAACACTATTTGGGATCATTTGATTCTCCATGCATATTGATACATTACCTTGGCTTGAAATTTTGGCATGTTGTAGCCTATGTCAAGGGGAACATCCTCTGATTTTTCCAAACTCAAAGGAGGTTCCTATATAGAGATCCATATTTTTCAAGTTCTTGCACATTATTTCCCTTAAAATAATCATGGAAATTAGCATATTGGTTATTAAATCCCAAGAAAATTTTAGAAGGTCTACCATGACCAGAGAAACCTTTGAAAATAATCATGTAAATTAGCATATTGATTAGAAAATTCTAAGAAAATTTTGGAAGGTCCACAATGACCAGAGAAGCTTTTGAAAATAATTCAATGGGTCAAGTCATTTAAAATGCACTTAAATTTTATAAATAAATCACTAAAATAATTAATTTTGAAAAATATAAACATTTAAATGACTTGATTTTTTATCTCCATAGTGGTTTATGATCCAGAGAACCCACTATAAAAATTTCAAAATATTTTGAGTTCATTTGATAACTTAAGCTGATTTTTAAAGATAATTACCACTTTTGACACCTAAATGATTTTTAAAAATCAAAATACAACTCAAAAAATTATGAAATTTATTGTTTAGAGTTCTCTATGATCAGGGATATTTTATAAAAATAAAATAATATTTAGAATAAAAAATTAATTTTTAACCTATTTTAAATATT
>JXCR01136182.1:18553-29192 GCA_002079205.1 Phalaenopsis hybrid cultivar | reverse complement strand
TATTGTATTAAAAATGATCTTAATTTACTAGAACTAAATGAAAATATGACACTAAATGGGACACAATAATGGTTAAAAATGATCTTAATTTACTAGAACTAAATGAAAATATGACACTAAATAGGACGCAATGGTGAAAGGAGGATTCTTGTAGCCGACCCCACGTAGTGGGATTAAGGCTTTGTTGTTGTTGTTGTTGTTGTTACTAGCAAATTAGAAGAGGATTGCCTTGATGTGGAGAATGATTTTGAGGACTCTTCAATAGAAGATGCTTCGTTGGAGTTTGAAGAGGAAATTAAGTCAACAGTCAATGAGCTGAAGGAAGTTAACCTTGGGACTGAGGAGCAGCCCTAACGTACCTTCATAAGTTTTTTGCTCAGAAAGGAAGAGTATAAGGATTTGATTAAGTTATTGTCAGAATTTAAGGATTGCTTCGCTTGGAGCTACGATGAAATTCTTGGATTGTCCTTACAAGTTACAGTTCATAGGCTTGGAGTGGATGAGAGCAAGAATCTAGTAAAATAAGCTCCCAGAAGAATGCGTCTTATAATAGAACAAAAAGTCATTGTCGAGGTGAAGAAATTAATTGATGCTAACTTTCTGTGGGAAGAGCAATACACTACATGGTTAGCCAACATTATTCCAGTTAAGAAAAAGAGTTGACAGATTCAAGTATGTGTCTACTTCAAGGATTTAATTAAAGTCTCTCCAAATGATGAGTTTCCATTACTAATGTAGAGTTAATGGTGGGCATTGCATTGACACAAGAGATTTTCTCTTTAATGGATGGAACATCACGATACAATCAGATCAAGATCGCTGCAGAAGATGCAACACTTACAACCTTCAGAACACTGATTATAAATTTCTGCTACACAATGATTCTGTTTGGATTGAGGAATGCTACAACAACATATCAACAAGATATGATGAAGAACGTTGATGCCTCATCCGCAACCAAGTGAAGTGCTACATGCATGATTTGGTCATCTAAAGCAGTAATAAATAGACCACCTGCATGATTTGAGGATCGTGTTCGAACGATTACGAAAATATAATCTTAAGATGAATCCAATAAAGTATGCTTTCGGTGTTACCTTTGAGAAATTTTTAGGATTCGTTGTTCTTCATCCAATAATTGAAATTGACAGAGATCGACTCTTATAAGATTAAAGCTATCTTAGAAATGCTGCCTCCCAAAACCTTGAAACAGTTACAATCCGTTCATGGAAAATTGGCATACTTAAGATGCTTTTTATCAACTTTGTTAAGTAGATGTCAGCCCTTCTTGGCATTAGTTAAAACGGATGCCAAATTCAATTAGAAAGAGAAAAACTAATGGGCCTTTGAGGATATTAAGCAACATTTAATGAGACGACCTATATTGGCAACTCTTATCCCAGAAATACATTTGATACTTTATACCATGGCCTTAGATGACTCTCTCGAAGCCCTGTTAGCTCAAGTCAATGGCGAGGGTAGAAAAAATGCACTTTACTACTTGAGTTAACGTCTAATACCGACGGAGGTAAAGTATCCTCCCATTGAGAATCATTGTCTATCTATGATTTTTGCCACCCAGAAGCTTAGGCATTACATGTTTTTTCATAAGATCACCCTTTTTCAAAAGTTAATCTGTTAAAACATTTGATGACCTAACCAACACTTTCCAAACGCTTAGCAAGTGGTCGATGATTTTATTGTAATTCGACATAACTTTTGTGCCCCTTCACGCTATCAAAGGACAGATTTTAGTGGATTTTCTTGCAATGCGCCCACTTCCAGCTAGGTCCCCTCTCAACGATGATCTACCAGATGAGCAGATACTACAAGTAGAATCTTTCAGTGCCAAGCATTGGAAGATGTATTTCGATGGAGCTTCATCAGCTAGAGAGGATAAGGGGTTACAAATATTCATACCAAGGAAAGTAGGGATTGCTCTAATTTTTATTACACCAGATCAGAGAATGTTAAGATTTTTCTACCACTTGATAGAATCGTGCAAGAATAATGAAGCAGAATATCAACTTTGATATTTAGATTAGAATTGGCAATATTGATAGACATAACAAATAATGCCATCTACAGTAATTCACAACTCGTGATCCAGCATGTTTCCCGACAATACAAGATTCTAAAGTAAAGATTAGTAAAATACCACTAGTATGCAATGAAGTTGCTAGAACATATTCCTAGTGTGACATTGTATATGATTCCTTTGAGAGAAAACACCCATGTCGATGCTTTATTCAAGCTTGATAAGGAATTGACATGTCTACCGGAGCATTCCATTGATATTACAGTGCAAGGATACAGTGTTTTGTCATAGATCGACCTAGCTAGTCTATAAAAATTTTGAGAAGAAGAAGAGATAATAGCTGCAATAGAGAACACTACTGAAGATTGGTGCAAGTTATTAATAGAATATTTGCAAACAGGATGACTACAAGATGAAAAGCCAGAAGCATATCATATCACGAGAAGAGTTATGTCGTATGCTTTGGGAGGTAATGACCTCTAAAGAAGGTCATTTGATCAGATGTGGTTGTGATGTTTAAGCATAGCAGAAGCATAGAATATTGTTAAGGAAGTACACACCAAATTATGAGGTGTTCACCAGTTAGGGCCAAAGATGAAGATGAAAATTAAGAGACTTAGATATTATTTGTCAGCAAAGTTGATAGATTCCATAGATATGACAAGTAAATGTCACCTTTGTCAAGTACATAGAGTGATCTTACACTAACCTCCAAATGTGCTACACTTAACTATCGGCTCATGGCCATTTGAGTGTTGGGGGCATAGATATAATGGGTCCGATAGACCCTCCATCTTCAAAAAAACACAAATTTAATGTCACAGCCAAGGATTACTTCTCCAAGAGGATAGAGGTTGTACCATTATGAGAGGTTATAATGCACCACGTTCTTCAGTTTTTCAAGAGTCAGATTGTCTACCATTTCAATGTTCCGTGAAAAATAATTTTAGATAACGAGTCAACTTTCAAGTGCACCGAGATCAATATTTTTTGTTAAACAACATGAGATAGATTGGATGTACTCTACAATTTATTACCCCAAGGTAAAACGACCTAACCGAGGCCTTCAATAAGATGCTCGTACAAATTTAAAAAAAGAATAATGGAATAGAATAAGAAGGGATGGCATGAGAAGTTTTTAAAGGCTTTTCAAGCCCACCAAAAAATGTTCAAAACTCCTCAACGTACACCATATACACTAGTGTATGGTACCGAGGTCATACTCCTGTTTGAAGTTTAGCTACCATTTCTCAGAGTCATCATCACCAACCATATTATTGTAGAAGACAACAAAAAACTCAGATTTCAGAAAAGAACGTCTTGAAGGGAAATGATTAGAAGCACAACAGAATCTAGAACTTAATCAAACAAAGATGATCTGAGCCCATGACAAACTGGACTGCCCAAGAATGTTCAATGTTGGAGAACTCGTACTCATCCTCATAAGACCTATTCTTGCACTCCGCAGGATAGGTGGAAAGTTTGAACCAACTTGGAAAGAACCATTTATCATGGAGAAGGTCTATTCAGAAGGATCTTACCAGTTAGTGAATTTTCAAGGGAAAAATCCCATGCTACCGGTCAATGAGCAATATTTTAAGGAATATTATACAACTTAATGTTCTCCAAGATCAATTTTTGAAAGTGATACTTGTTCTGAGGATGGAAATTTGGCCAACATCTGTGACTGGGTCAAAAATTTTATAATAAGATCAATTTTAATGAAATAAAATCTAAATTTGCACTCTTAAATCTCCCTTTAATTTTAAATTTCTCTTAATTAAACTAAATAAAAATCTTGCACCCATATGATCCTAAAATCCACTTAATAATAATTTGTTATTGTTCTTGTTTGTTTTGAATTTTAGCACACTGATGTTTCCCTGTATTTTGCAGGAAAATGTCGTAAATCTCGCACATGAAAAAGATAAGGCAACGTAGGGTGGTGTTGTGAAATTTGACTTGGACTACGGTCAAGTTAATGTAGACTGCGAAGGCCTCTTGATGGGTATAGTCAGCCACTGAGAATTAGAAGAGCTACAACCACTATTAAGAATCAGAGCGAGAGAAAATTGTACTTTGAAAGGAAGAAGGAGAAAATGTTTCCAGATGTGCACGACCCATTGGAAAGGGTCGGTCACTTGTAGTCAATTATTACAACGTCGACGAGGGACTTAGTCGGTGCTTCCGCAGAGAGGACTCCAGGTGCACCACCGTGGAGGACGTAGTGCAAAAATGCCAATCGTTACAAGAGTAGAGCATTGGAGTAAGTGCAAAAGAGATGAAACAAGGAGGCAGTTGCAATACTTGATTCAATTCATGAATAAAAAGTCTACGATCCAAACTTAAAGGAAACTTCCACTAGTCTGCCAATCACAGAGGACAAGCAAGAGATATTTACAGAGCCTACATCTTTAGGGATCCCAGATGATCTTTGTGTGGGATGCCCCATGTGTAATGCAGAAATCCTATGAAGGACACCATCAACGGAAACATTCACAGAAGGCCCGGAGAGTAACATCCTCCACTTGGAGAGGTACAAGAAGTTTGAAGAATACGTAGTCGCCCACATGAGGTTCAAAAATGCAAACCAGCCAGAGGTCGAGCCATAAATACCACAGTTTCTAGAGCCGCCACTATCATGAAATCCAGATGCTGAGAGGGAGAAACAACCCTGATGTTCACAGAGGATTCCTACATCGGAGTTAGAAAGAATGATCAGGGTCGGGAAGCAAAATTTTGAGTATTATTAGGAGATCCGGGGAGAATTCATTAATATCCTGGAAGGATTGGAACTACAAACTCGATTATTCTTCAAAAGTGATGAAAGAAAGATTTTGGATTACATTTTTTATTTATGGTATAGAGGCCGAGTTGGTTTATTGATGAAGAAGACATATTCAGAACCTTAGAAATGGATGCGTCAAAAGGTAGGATCACCATTCAGTGTGGATGTTGTTACAACTTTGTCAAGGATAGACAATGGAACCCCCAGGCAGTCTGAGATATGACGAGGTGGATCCTCTGTCATCCAAGATTAAGCATATGATTAAGAGGATGGTAAGATAGAGTATATTGCTAGCATATTGCATCCTAAATAGCTACATCATCAACTTAAATGAGAAAGGGGACTGCATTCCTCTCCACATCAATCATCACGACTTTTTCATACCATTTTGTATAGTTTTGTTCATGAGCAAGAGCAAAATCCTACTCTAAAAGGAGATAGATATTGTCGAACCTGAAGAGTTCAGAGTTTCAATTGAAATACCACTGTCGGTTGGTTAAGTGCTAATTCTAAAAGAAAATGGAGCATACCTGACAAAACATTGCATTCCTGGAGTGTCGCACCGTAGAGTCTCAATTACAAGATAAATAATGGATGACAGCAAGATACCATATGAATTCCATCCAGACTTAGTGTTTGAAGAAATACACCCGTATTAACTGTAATATAGTTGTACCTCTAAGTATACATGAAGGGACCTTTGTCTCAAAGCGTTGATTAGAAGTTTAGCTTGATTACAATCTTACCCGAGGGGACAGACACTTTTTGCACTACGTTAGAGTAGGGAGGTTATGATATATGATACTACAACTTTCACCAATGTATTCAACATGTTGTTTTGGACAATTTCAACATAAGATCAGTTGTACTGCATGTTTAAAGCCATTTAACAAAGTTTATTTTAGGTTTTAGCATATGTTAACTTGTCTCTTTTTTTTGATTGATGAAAAGCCTTATGACCAAGTGCTCGTCCTAAATTATAGTGAACGAAGAAAGATATAAAAAATAATCTAATAATGAATGAAAATTAAAATTCAAAATTAAGGGAAAATAAAAAAAATCCAAGTCTCAACCCAAACCCAACCTAGACCCAAGTCCAAACCAAAACACCAACTTTGAACCCAAACCCCAAATTTGACTAAACTCATTCAAATTAACAAAACCATAGTTACCACAGCTAGCATTGGATTCCTAGGGACCAAGCTAGATCCACCTAGCCCAAGTTACTTGAGCCATTGACCAAGGGTCCCTTGATTAATTGATTTCCTCCTAAAAATGGCTAAACCAAATATATCTTTGAAATCAGCCATCAAGCCACCCAACTAATCACAATTAAGACTCCCTCCGGCTCCCCTGAACCAACTAGCCACCTCTCCTATCCTTGTCAGTCGACCTAGTCGCCAGAAAACCCTTCCTCAAGAGAGTCATCTCTACCATATGAACCCAATTTAACCCATCCAAGTTGTCTTAACCTGATTGGTCACTTGCACCTTTCTTCCCTCCACATAAGCAGCTTATTGCACCCACTTACCAGCCCTGGTGGCCACTCTTTCCCACACTTTTTAAACACCACCTCCTTATGGCCAAATAGAAAGAATGCACTAAACCTTGAGGAGACTCTACCAAATTACTTCCAGAGCTTCTCTAAGACCTCCTGAGCCTATTCCAACCATTTCCCAGCCATCATCCTCACTGCCTGAGCCCTATTTCTCCACTGAAACCTAGGGCATATTCCGACCATCTTTCAAAACTCCACCACACCCAATGAAACTTCAAATTGACTTGCCTCTCACCATCCCTAGACCAAACAAAGAAGTAACTCACTGAAAACCCCATCCCATAGCCACTCTAACCGAGCTCAAGACCAAGGCCTCCTCACCTATAGGAGGAAGTCTTGTACAAAAAATTCACCAAACCAATGTGACACTTCCAGGAGGTTTGACAGACTCCACTGAAGCTTCTACAAGTATCCAATTGAGGCCAAACCTCTTGAACAAAGGTATAGGTCATTTTCCCCCAAATCGAGCTTAGTTTGGGCCTTTGTGAAGAAAAGTTTAATTTCATACTTAATCAACCGTATAGATAGGTTCATCTGGACTAGATAAAAGTGTAGGAATAAACCTCGTGTGATTTAATTGAGTGTTGTAAGAGATATTAAGCTTAAAAGGTGAATGGTTCTCGGACTAGGCCAATTGGAGACGAAGACGGAGGACCGTTGGATTGCACCTGTATCAGACGGAGGTCTAGGATTGTGCTAGGTGAGAGAATGAAACATAAATCACGGGCTGATTCAGTGGTGTTGACCTCACTTTTGGTTGAGGTTTAGTTTTTCCTCTTCAGTAGCCTAAGGTCTAGCCATAGGACTTTCCTATCGACTATTCTTAGAAAACTAGACATGGAACCCTCACCATTAGAAATTATACACTCTTCTCTACTCAACTTGGAGTTTCACATATTGGTCATAACCTCTGACATTTAGTAGGTGTGATCGCTGTGGGGGGAAACTCAAGATGAGTCACCCTTAGGATTGTTGGACCTTAGGGTTGACCTTGGGTGTTGGGCTTGCTAAGGCATTCACTACACTCATCTACACTCACAATCACTCACAACCCTAAACTCAAATTTCCCTGAACTCAAATTTCTAACCTAGATCCCTTGATCTTTTGGGATACTCATGTAGATGGTCCCCCTAAACCTACTAGCCCTAGGGCTATGGTTTAGCTAAGACCACTATGTGGAGGACCCAAAATGGTAATTTCCTTTGGTCCATGGCTTATTGGTGACAATTGGTACCTCAACTCTACTAAAATACTCATCTTGACCTTTTACCCCTAGAACACCCCCAAATTACCAAAATACCCCTCTTTGACCCAAAATTCCAAAAATTCCCAGAAAATCCCAATAAATTCCAAATATTCCCAATTTCATTTCTCTCAACTACCATATGACCCAATTTGGCCAATTTGACCATCTTTGACCAAAACCCCCAAATTGCCCTTTAAAGATCCAAATTTCCCCAAATCCAACTCAAATGTCCATCAATTTGATCTCAATTGAGCCCAATTCCAATCCTAAACTCAAATTCACTTTTGATATAACCAAAATAAACCAAATCCAAGCTCAATTGGTCCATGATTTGAACCCAATTTTGATTTGGGTCAAAACCCCAATTTTGATCACATTACCTAAACTCACCAAATTGAACCCATAACCTAGTCAATTGGCCACAATTAATGTTATAAAATCTTTATGACATTCCTATACATCAAATTCAACCATCAATTGGCCTTGGTAAAGCCTCAAATCCATTTGATTTTAGCCTAAATCCAAATTTCCTAAATTTAGCCCCAAATTGGCTAAGTCCCCAAACTTCACCCAATTGATTGACTTAACCTCCAAATTGGCATCCAATTCATGTTGGACCTCTTCATGAGGTCCCTATTGACCATTTACAGCAATCAATTTGGACTTAGCCCAAGGCTAACCCAAGCTAGACCCATGTCTAAACCATTTACAATAATCAAATTTGGACTTAGCCCAAGGCTAACCCAAGCTAGACCCAAGTCTAGCCTACATGACCAAATTGATTAAAGTTCAAAATTCCCTCAAATTGACCCTCCAATTGAGCTCAAAATCATGACCAAATTGACTAAAAATCAAAATTCCCTCAAATTGACCCTTCAATTGAGCTCAAAACCTCTTCCCAAATTGATTAAAGTTCAAAATTCCTTCAAATTGACCTTTCAATTGAACTCAAAACCATTTCCACCCTTCACCAAAAATCTTCAAAAAAATTATCTACACAATTTTGATCAATCAATTGAGCCAATTGACATGGCTAACCTAGCCCAAACCCAAGTTTTGGTCATTTGCACCCACTTGGACCCATACACTAAATGTGACCTAACTACCCTAAAGTCACCAAATTAACTCCACCACAGCCATTAGTTGGACTTAGTGACCAGTCCAAAAATCATGAAACCACCATTACAAGATATGGACCAATGGATCCACAAATTAAGGGATTTCAAACCATTTTTGGACCAAACTTGAAATATCTCCAACATCATCACTTACCCTTGGGAGATAATCATAATTAGCCATCCCTGACATCCCTGAGCCAAGAGGTGACTAATGCCTGGCCGGCCAGCCACCTTGGTGGCTGGAAAATGGCTAAAACCATGGCCAAGACAAGGGATTTTCACCCAATTCAAACCCAAAGGCCAAATCAGCCCAGCTGCTCATTGGAGCTTCTCTGCCCTCCACATAAGCAACTAAATTCACCCCTCAATTGACCCTGGAAGCCAGCCTAAGCCATTTTATTTAAACTCCCCCTCCATGGCAAAAGAGAGAGAGCTTGAAATTCCTTGGGGAGACTCAGTAAATCTTCTTCCAGAGCTTCCTGGAGACCTCTTGAGCTTAACCAAACCTTCATTAGCCACTCAAATCCTTTGCTTGAGTTCAATTTTGGAGCTCAATTCCAAGGCCGAAACAGGACATCCTCCAAAACTCCACTAAATTCAAATTAATTGTACCCACACCATCCCAACATCAAGAGAAGAAGATTCTCCACAAAAGCCCCATCATTCAGCCACCCTAAGGTGGACTTCGATCAAACCCCCAAATTGGCCTTGATCAAATTTGGGTATAGGCATTTCACCACGACCAAAGGCTCCATCCCTAAGCTTCTGACACCAACACGAAGCTTCTACAAGCATCCAATCGAGGCCACCCCTCTTGGGCAAAGTTATTCAAAGTTAAAACTAAACCGAGCCTCTTTTAATTATTCATAAGAATATGGTTAATTTAAGGGTTCATCAATAGTATGGAAGTGTTCTACTAATCAATACGAGCATTTAAGAAAAAAATTCACTCAATTCCGTTAAGATTCGAGTGAGATATTAGCATTTTAAAATGGACGGTGTTTGGGTCCAGTTCGTTTGAGGACGATGACCCGTGACCGTCAGATCGAGCGTGTATTGATCGGGTGGCCCTGATCGCGTCGGACAGACCGCGGTCCGACAAGGGCGGGAATGACCTGGCTGGCGGCGCCAATCACGCAGCGACACGTGGCGCATTCGACAAGTACGAGGTTGACGTGGATAGGTAGGAAAATAGGGGCCTTTTCTTATTTATTTTGTCCCCAAAACTTCAAAAATACATAACTTTGTGTAGAAAAATCACAAAAATAAAATAAAAATACCCTCTTGCTCAGTGAATAGAGGAAAACAATGTGGAACAAATTTTAAAAATAATTTGATGCATAAAATATTTTTAGTTAATTAAATACTATTTGGAATCATTTGATTCTTCATGCATATTGACACATCACCTTGACTTGAAATTTTGACATATTGTAGCCTCTGTGAGAGGGAACATTATCTGATTTTTCCACAATCATATGTGGTTCCTATACAGAGATCCATATTTTGCAAGTTTTTTACATTATTTTTTTAAAATAATCATGGAAATTAGCATATTGATTAGAAAATTCTAAGAAAATTTTGGAAGGTCCTCCAGGACTAGAGAAGCCTTTTGAAATAATTTCATGGGTCAAGTCATTTAAAATACTTTAAATTTTACAAACACTAAATCACTAATATAATTAATTTTGGAAAATTTAAACATTCAAATGACTTGATTTTTGATTTCCACGGTGACTTATGATCCAAATAACTCATCATAAAAATTTCAAAATATTTTGAGTTCATTTGACAACTTAAGTTGATTTTTAAAGATAAATGTCATTTTTGGCATTTGAATGATCTTTAAAAATCAAAATATAACTCAAAAAATTATGAAATTTAGTTTTT
>JXCR01136181.1:19040-39114 GCA_002079205.1 Phalaenopsis hybrid cultivar | reverse complement strand
AAAATTTTTTTATATATAATTATTTTAAATTGTTTTATATTTCGAACAATAACGATTTAAACACGATCGAACAAATGATTATTCGTGTTTGGTTCATTTATAAACCGAATGAAAAAAAAAAATATTTATGTTTGTCTCGTTTGCTTATCAAACGAATCAAACACAAACTTCCCGGCGAGCCGAACACGATTTGTTTGCGAACAATGAGTTTTTTTGACAGTCCTAAGGGATTTGAGGAAAAAAAGTGAGAGGATTTCAATTGTTTTTCCTATTTTCACTTCAAATTGTGTGAGAAATGTGATGAACTGTTGTGAGATTGCAAGAAGAGCACCATTTTGTGGATCTTTTCTTTGTTTCTCAGGAAAGGAGAAAAGTTCTTGTATTTTGTTATCCTATATTGAAATATTACTTAGAAATTGGTTGTTCTTTAATATAAGATGTTTAGTATTGTGGTTTTCTCCATGAAATTTGAGTAATTTTCTTACTTTTTTACTTTTGTAATGGATTAACAATATATGTAGGGTTTAAATTAAAGTAGAATCATGTTACTTCATGGAATGTGAAAGTGTTTCATTTGTACTTAATTTACTTTGCAAATCGGTCATTTGTGATGTTAAAATTTGTTGTGAACTCATAATGATCCGAGAAGACTATGGCTTCAAACAACTAGTGAACATCACACTAACCTATAAGTTGAAGGAAAAGTAGTCCTTAGGCTAGTGCAAATAGATAGGGAGATGATTTTAGCGAGGATAACTAGGAGGATTCTAAGGTGACAAGCAGAAACTAGACATATGTTAACCTAGGTTCTTTATGCACTTGAAAAAGGGTAATGAATGGATATGCTCCTATTTGTCACAGATTTGATATTAGGGATTCTAGTTTAATTGAACCTACACTTGCTACTAGTCTCATTACAAAAGGAGGGAACCTGTAATTAGCTTGAACCTTCAACTTAATATAGATTAGTGTGTTTAGTTTAAACCTCCCTTTCCTAAAGTCCTAATATAATTATTCTACATACTAGGTCCGTAACCTTATGTTCTACTTTTCAAGGGCTAATATGTTTTTTTTGAAAATTCTAAAAATTCTTAGCATTTTGATCAAAGTTAGCTCATGTCATCCTCAATTGTTCAGAGTATTCATCGGTTATTGACTATATTGAGAGAGAAAAAGTTGCCATGGAGGATAATTCAGTTCCATGCATTATTAATTAATTTATTAATAACAATATTTGAATTGTATTGACATTATACGGTCTTTCATACTTGCTAAGGAGGTAATTGCTCTTCCCAAACTCAGTCTTTCATGCCTTTAAAACAAGGACCAACTTGTCTTAGATGAGTGTCGATATTACATCTTCGAGATTCTAGTACTTCCTCTGATTTTTGTGAGGATTTGATTTCCCAAATATTGACATCTCAAAGTATGAAAAATCTCCTCCAATAAGCATAATAACAACACAGAACAACTTTTGGGACTGCGATACACCAACACGAAGGAGGCAAAACATTCAACCAAAGGAACACTAAGTTGTAGTACACGAGCACAAAGAAGGTACAATAACTGGCCAAAGGAACTCTAGTTGTTGCACAATTGCAACGTAGAAGGAGGCACAATAGTAGGACAAGGCACTCCCAACACTTGAGAGAAAAAAAGTATGTCATCTGTTATGTGTTATCCAAACCAGCCCACCAAAAGCATTGGGAGAAGCCTAATTTCATGTGTTCAAGAGGCTGTTATATGTTATCTAGGAATATTCATATGAACCATGTGATTATGTGAGCAACGTGGAGTGCTTCACGCTCTTTCATCTGGATTACGGGTTCGACCCACTCATGTCATCTGATCGCAGTACATAGCCAACCTGACTTGGCTTGACGCTAGCCTGCTCAACTGCTAGCCACATTCCTTGCCTGATTAGGTCCAACTTGACCCGTACAAACACCGTCTTGCTTAAACCACAGGCTTGTTTCCATGCTCGTGTCTTTCAGCTTATATCCGCACCACTACCTTCACCACACACAAAATTTTTTTAAAATTTTAAAAATTTAATTTTAACTATTTTAATTATTTTACTAATTTTTTAAGAATACCAACAAATTTTTTTGAATTTGGGGGTAACTGACGCGTCATCATCAAATTTTGTCTTTTGACTCGAATATCAAGGTATGCAGTGTGAACCTTGAGGCATTTTTTCTTGGAAAAAAAATATTCAAAATGATATTAAAAATCATCAAAAGCTCCAATTTTAGCAAACTTATAGTTAAATTAGCTAACTTGATGAGAAAAACTCAATGATGCCAAAATTAATCTAATCCAAGTTAAAAAAAGCCTCGATCAAGTTCTTAAACAACTTTTTATTGTTAATCATAGAGTCAAATGAAATCCTAATTTGACATTCCCATAGTCCATCAAGCGTCTTGATAAGATAAATTTAATGAGCCCAATATCACGTAATTTTAAGGCCTTTAAAGAAGTCAAACCATCAAAAAACCCTCTATGATAAAGGGTAATCTCGGTGGAGTGTTCATCAGGTGGTTATAGTAGTTGTTCACTAAAGGATTAAAATGCTCCTTCTATAAGTCCTATATATAGACTACCTCTCATCACTTAGAATAAAGAGGATGAAGGAGAAGAAGGAGCTCATTTCCATTACTATTATGGACTGAAGACTTGATGATGATAACTCTCAACCTTCGTAATAGTTGACCTCATTGGTTGACCACTATAGATCATCGCCAACCCCCCTCTGTTTGTTGCTATTGGTGGAATTTGGAGAGTAACAAAGTTTCTTGTAGTAAGTGAGACATTGTAGAGTACCAAAGCACCTTGTGGAGTAATGACACAAATTGTGAAGTAATGAAGTATTCTATTGAGTGATGAAGACTCTTACATATGAAGAAATTTTGTGTTTTAAATATTGTGCAATGACATACCCTGAACATGACATATCAAAGGCTCGATGATAACTTCTATCATCAACCAATTTCAATTGTTTTACAGTGAGTCTTTTTGTATATGAACATTGTACTTAGAGAAATCTTGAAACCCTTTTCTAGTTGCGGGATAGGGTCTACTTTTGTACTTGGAAACTTATTGTGGATCATTGCAGCCAAGCTAGACCTCATGATTTTTTTTTCCTTTTTAGGCTTTTTCCCCTTAAATAATCTTGTTGCCACCTTTTATCCTTTTATTATCTCTTTGTGTGTTGAATTTTATACAACACGAATGTGTTAAATTATTACTCTACGGGCAAAAACTTTCTGGCAGGCATCAAGATTATTAGCATTAAAGGGTTACAATTCAAAGGAATATTTACAAAGATAAAAATTTAAGTAGTTTTAGGTTAATTATTATCAACTATGAATAATGACATATGCTAGAAATAATCTTAAGTTATTACTCAACGAAGTTAAATTTTTTTAAAGAAAATTTGCCACCAAAAATAATAAATACATAAGGAATATATTCAGGCTTTACTTAAAGATAAGTAGTAGGTAAAATTTGGGAAAAATTATTGGTGAATGACTGCACTAAATTTAAGGATTAAACTATATTTAAAATTGTGTTTTGTATATTATTTTTTTATTAACTATTTTTTGTAACAAAAAATAGACCATGACTAAATTGGAAGAAGTCAAGGAATGCAGCATGTAACACCACACTATCACTCACGTAGCACCACAAATTAGAAGATATACTTTAGGGCCAAATTCTCAAGAGCACAATATTGTAGCAAGGCTAATTTGGAGTGACGTAGCACTAAGATTAGCAACATAACATCATTTGGCAAGACCAATATTTAAATGCTTTTTTTTTCTCTTTGAATTTAATTTAAATTTATTAATTTGGCCAAAATTTATTGTGATCTTGTGAAAATGATGAAATCCAAGGGGAGGTAGGGTGAAATAATCAATATTTATGTTCATAGATACATGGTCTTTTAATTATTGTAATTTAATAAGAAATTTTTATCATCATAATTATTTATGCTAATTAGAGTATAAATATATCTAATTAGTAATAAGATGATTAGATGATTAACTAAGAGATAATTTTTTCATAGATTGAAAGATATAATTTAGAAAGCCTCACACATATTTACATCTAATAAAATTGGATAGTCATAAATTTAGAAATTTTTTTCTAAATTCATAGTGAAGTTTCATCTTTAAAATGCTTTTAACTTTGACTTGCTAGTTGTATATAAAATAATAGAATAGATTAATGTTTAACTTAATCAAATTACACAATCATTTCTAGTGAAAAAGACATTTCATTCATTAATTTGTTACTTGAAATGGCACATGCTCTTGCCTACATCGTAAAAGCCAGTTAGTTGGATGTATGTTGAATGCTTATTTGAAAAGAAAAAAAGCAAGGAATAAAGGTGAAGAGGATAACACACTTGATTTGGAGGTGGTGATTGGGTGTCTAAGCTAATTTTAGGGGGGCAGGGAGAAGATTTGGAAAATAATATTAGAGGAAGTAGTATGGATGGAAAAATAAAGCTGTAATTGAAGTAGAAGTGTGTATGAGTACGGTGAATTTTTCATTGGAGTTGGTACACTATCGACGGTTGTGTATGGAAGAAGGGATTACAAGACCAACGTAGGTGGCATGATTGGAAGGGCATGTAAGAGAGGGGCTAGAAAAGTCTTTAATGTATTTTTATTATTTACTAAGAGAGATGAAGGTTTACTTGATCAAATGAGTTATTTTAATTGAACATTTAGATGAATTGATGGATATTTATTAATTCAGAAAGGAAGTGGTTGGGTTATGGTAGGATTATGAAAAGAGAAAAAAGGAGGATTCTTTCAACAAATGTCACATGATATGAAACATTTTTTTTAATGGTGGCATTATGATATTTGCAGACATTTTGGAAGTGAAGTATCTAAGAAACATATAAGGATGCGAATAAGGTGCTGATTTATAGGTCTTATAGGGTTATAATTGAAGATAATTAATAAGGGCAGAAAAAAAAAAACTTTTAGTTTGTTAGAGTTAGGGAGTAATGAAAAATTATTAAATGAAGATTGCATGAAAAGAATCACAATTTACTTAAATTTAGTTAAGTATATGATGGTGGAGACAGCACGGGGCCAAAAATAAAGTGGCTTATAAGAATCATGAAGGAGAGTTTTGATGATGATAGGGTTTAGTGATGCAAAGTTCGATGTTTCTCCACACTATAAGAATACCTCAATGATGGGCTATTAAGAATCATGGGATACTTTTTTTGTAATCATATGTGATGAGGTGGAGGAGCTTGTGTCAAAGATCAAGAAAATATTAATAATTAGTGTTGTTGGGCCTAATGTGATGGTAGGGAGGTTGGTTTGTGAGATGAGCTTATGGGAATAATTTTTGTTGTGTGGAATAGTGAATAGCTTCTAATTATATTGCGGACAACAATGTGTTTAATGACCTTGTTGACATTATGATTAGCATTTACCAAATTAAGAAGATGCTCTGTGGGTGTTTATAAATATTTTAGGGATTGGGAAGTCGAGTTAGTTTAGTGAGGAGGAAGAAGCGAAGTAAGATGTTTTGTATCAAATGATTTTTAAATGAGATTGGCAATAGCTTGCATTTAAAGTTAGTTAAAGTATTTATGTGCATCATATTTAAGAAAAATTTTAATATTTTTATTTTTTTTCATGAAGTTTTTTAAATATGATTGGGTTTTCATAAACATGAACGGTCAAGGTGAAATCTTAAAATTCGTAGTTACAACCCCAAACGATTTTGAGGGTTAGGTCATGCATCCTTGTCAATAGAATGGTCAAGTAAGATGTTTAATTGATGTGTTCCACGTAATGTATAAAAGATGCTATAAAACACAATATTTAGAGAGAGCAAATTCACAATGACACTATAAGGATGAGTTGACAATAGAAAAACCATAAATAGAAATTAGATTCATGTAACTTTTTCTTTAGTTGGAATCTTTTGAAGTGGGCAAGGAAAAAAAATTACTAGTGTAGCTGAAGAAATTGTATTTATCAGTGAGGAAGACATGTTTGGATGCACTCAGATGAATAGTTTATAGTTATAAGTTTGATCAAAGAGATGATGTTAATGGAATTTTGGGAAGAAATATTATCAAATATTGATGCTAGTATTAGTGTTTGGATGACATTTTATCAGATAGATTGATGCTATAGCATTAGTATTTAGATTTGAGGAGGTGAATGAATATTTGACAATGGACTAAGAGAGACACTGAGTTGGACAACAATTAAGAGGAGAAATTATCAGTTCTAGGCGTATGTATGTCCGGACAGCCATTCACGGGCCTCCACAGCACCCATAAATCAGGTGTAGGATGATGTGGNATCAAGTTCTTAAACAACTTTTTATTGTTAATCATAGAGTCAAATGAAATCCTAATTTGACATTCCCATAGTTCGATCAAGCGTCTTGATAAGAGAAATTTAATGAGCCCAATATCACATAATTTTAAGGCCTTTAAAGAAGTCAAATCATCAAAAAACCATGATAAAGGGTAATCTAGGTGGAGTGTTCATCAGGTGGTTGTAGTAGTTATTCACTAAAGGATTAAAATGCTCCTTCTATAAGGCCTATATATAGACTTCCTCTCATCACTTATAATAAAGAGGATGAAGGAGAAGAAGGAGCTCATTTCCATTACTATTATGGACTGAAGACTTGATGATGATAACTCTCAACCTTCGTAACAGTTGACCTTCATTGGTTGACCACTATAGATCATTGCCAACCCCCCTCTGGTCGTTTCTATTGGTGGAATTTGTAGAGTAACAAAGTTTCTTGTAGATAGTGACACATTGTAGAGTACCAAAGCACCTTGTGGAGTAATGACACAAATTACGAAGTAATAAAGTATTCTATTGAGTGATGAAGACTCTTACATATGAAGAAATCTTGTGTTTTAAATATTGTGCAATGACATACCCTGAACATGGTGTATCAAAGGCTCGATGATAACTTCTATCATCAACCACTTTCAATTGTTTTACAGTGAATCTTTTTGTATATGAACATTGTACTTAGAGAAATCTTGAAACCCTTTTCTAGTTGCGGGATAGGGTCTACTTTTGTACTTTGAAACTTATTGTGGATCATTGCAGTCAGGCTAGACCTCATGATTTTTTTTTCCTTTTTAGGCTTTTTCCCCTTAAAAAATCTTGTTGCCTCCTCTTATCCTTTTATTATCTCTGTGTGTGTTGAATTTTATACAACACCAATGTGTTAAATTATTACTCTACGGGCACAAATTTTCTGGCAGACATCAAGATTATTAGCATTAAAGGGTTACAATTCAAAGGAATATTTACAAAGATAAAAATTTAAGCAGTTTTAGGTTAATTATTATCAACTTTGAATAATGACATATGCTAGAAGTAATCTTAAGTTATTACTCAACGAAGTTAAATTTTTTTTAAGAAAATTTGCCACAAAAAATAATAAATACATAAGGAATATATTCAGGCTTTACTTAAAGATAAGTAATAGGTAAATTTTGGGAAAAATTATTGGTGAATGAGTGCACTAAATTTAAGGATTAAACTATATTTAAAAATTTGTTTTGTATATTATTTTCTTATTAACTATTTTTTGTAACAAAAAATAGACCATGACTAAATTGGAAGAAGTCAAGGAATGCAGCATGTAACACCACACTATCAGTCACGTAGCACCATAGATTAGAAGATATACTTTAGGGCCAAATTCTCAAGAGCACAATATTGTAGCAAGGCTAATTTGGAGTGACGTAGCACTAAGATTAGCAACATAATATCATTTGGCAAGGCCAATATTTATATGCTTTTTTTTTCTCTTTGAATTTAATTTAAATCTATTAATTTGGCCAAAATTTATTGTGATCTTGTGAAAATGATGAAATCCAAGGGGAGGTAGGGTGAAATAATCAATATTTATGTTCATAGATACATGGTCTTTTAATTATTGTAATTTAATAAGAAATTTTTATCATCATAATTATTTATGCTAATTAGAGTATAAATATATCTAATTAGGAATAAGATGATTAGATGATTAACTAAGAGATAATTTTTTCATAGATTGAAAGATATAATTTAGAAAGCCTCACACATATTTACATCTAATAAAATTGGATAGTCATAAATTTAGAAATTTTTTTCTAAATTCATAGTGAAGTTTCATCTTTAAAATGCTTTTAACTTTGACTTGCTAGTTGTATATAAAATAATAGAATAGATTAATGTTTAACTTAAACAATCATTTCTAGTGAAAAAGATATTTCATTCGTTAATTTGTTACTTGAAATGGCACATGCACATCGTAAAAGCCAGTTAGTTGGATATATGTTGAATGCTTATTTGAAAAGAAAAAAGCAAGGAATAAAGGTGAAGAGGATAACACACTTGATTTGGAGGTGGTGATTGGGTGTCTAAGCTAATTTTAGGGGGGCAGGGAGAAGATTTGGAAAATAATATTAGAGGAAGTAGTATGGATGTAAAAATAAAGTTGTAATTGAAGTGGAAGTGTGTATGAGTAAGGTGAAATTTTCATTGGAGTTGGCACACTATCGACAGTTGTGTATGAAAGAAGGGATTACAAGACCACATAGTTGGCATGATTGGTAGGGCATGTAAGAGAGGGGCTAGAAAAGTATTTAATGTATTTTTATTATTTACTAAGAGAGATGAGGGTTTACTTGATCAAATAAGTTATTTTAATTGAATATTTAGATGAATTGATGGATATTTATGACTTTAGGAAGGAAGTGGTTGGGTTATGGTAGGATTATGAAGAGAGAAAATAGGAGGATTCTTTCAACAAATGTCACATGCTATGAAACATTTTTTTTTAATGGTGGCATTATGATATTTGCAGACATTTTGGAAGTGAAGTATCTAAGAAACATATAAGGATGCAAATAAGGTGTTGATTTATAGGTCTTACAGGGTCATAATTGAAGGTAATTAATAAGGGCAGAAAAAAAACTTTTAGTTTGTTAGAGTTAGGGAGTAATGAAAAATTATTAAACGAAGATTGCATGCAAAGAATCATAATTTGCTTAAAATTAGTTAGGTATATGATGGTGGAGACAGTACGGGGCCAAAAATAAAGTGGCTTATAAGAATCATGAAGGAGAGTCTTGATGATGATAGGGTTTAGTGATGGAAAGTTCGATGTTTCTCCACACTATAAAAATACCTCAATGATGGGCTATTAAGAATCATGGGATAATTTTTTTTATAATCATATGTGATGAGGTGAGAGGAGCTTGTGTCAAAGATCAAGCAAATATTAATAATTAATGTTGTTGGGCCTAAAGTGATGGTAGGGAAATTGGTTTGTGAGATGAGTTTATGGGAATATTTTTTTTTGTGTGGAATAGTGATGAGCTTCTAATTATATTGGGGACAACAATGTGCATAATGACCTTGTTGACATTATGATTAGCATTTACCAAATTAAGAAGATGCTCTGTGGGTGTTTTAAATATTTTAGGGATTGGGAAGTTGAGTTAGTTTAGTGAGGAGGGAGAAGCAAAGTAAGATGTATTGTTTTGAATGGTGATTTGATGACGATTTATAAATGAGATTGGCAATAGCTTGCATTTAAAGTTAGTTAAAGTATTTATGTGCATCATATTTAAGAAAAAAATTTAATATTGTTATATTTTTCCTGAGGTTTTTCAAATATGATTGGGTTTTTATAAACATGAACGGTCAAGGTGATATCTTAAAATTCATAGTCACAACCCCAAATGATTTTGAGGGTTAGGTCACGCATCCTTGTCAATNGGGATCGTAAAGCACCCAAGATCCTTCAGCGCTTTTGGAAGCTTCTTTTGAAGGACAGCACTACACTTTTCAATAAGTGCAATAGTTTTGTAATCTCCAAACTTCCTTTTTTTTGTTGAGGACGACTTTCATGAACTTTACATAACTTGACATTTATTGCAAAGCCACAATAAAAAGTATATTAATCCTTGACTTCTTAAAAACTACTAAAATCTTGAAAATTATTGATTTAGTTTTTGTTGTTGCAGTCTTGAGGAAAAGGATATGGAGATCTCTCTAGTTTGATCTTAGTTGGAGAGATTGATTTCTACATATCTACTACATCACCATGAAAAGCATGTACATTTACTCAGAAAGCATGGATAACAAAACACCAGAATGTATTAAAACAAAGAGATTTAACATACAAATGTGTTTTAGAAAAACTACAACTCTAAATCACAAATAAAGTGTTCTCTTCCTCAATTTTCCTCGAGCTTGTTCCACCCCTATACTTGGTTAGAACAAGCTCAGGACACTACAAACATAGGAGAAAAAACCCTCCAAAACTCTCTCTAACCCTAGAGCACACACCCTTTTTCTTTCTCTCTTCTCCTCCTCTTCACGAACTCTTCATCTCCTCCTAAAATCCTCTAGAAAATGCTCTAAAACTGCAATAAAACAGCTCTAAACCGTCCAGAATTTGGTCCTTGCACATATGCACCACTCTATTCTTGCGTTATGACCTTGGCCTTCAGGACTGAGGCCTTGGCGCCCAGTGGTTGGTGCCCTGACACCAACCTCTCGAATTTCTTTTTACTTGACTAACACCTAGACACCACATTGATTTAACGTTATGGCCTTGGCTTCCAGGACTGAGGCATTGACTCCAAGTGGTTGGTGCCATGACGCAAATCTTTCGGGTTCTAGGCTTGGCTGGAGTCTAGGTGCCCAATACTTGGCGCCATGGCCCCATCCTTCACATACTGCATTTTTTCAAATCTTCACCTTTTTTTCTCCATGCTTCTGTCACTTTGTTCTACTCATAATACTTGTTATACCTGCAAGAAAAACATACAAATACATTTCTTTAAAGTGCAATTTCATTCAAAATGATGTGCAAAATATAAAGAAATTCATGCAATCTTTTCACACATCAGCTCTCTTTTTGTTTTTCCATTGCCTACCTTAAAGTTTCCTAACCTATTTTTGTAAGATCAATGGAGACCCCTTTTACATTCTTGCTACCCAACTCAGAGTCTCCTAATTTAATTTTGTGCAACCAATGAAACTCCCTTTTTCCATTATTTTCTCCCACTTCATATTCTCCCATCATACTTTTGTGTGATCAACACAGCTCCCTTTTTTACAATATTGCCTCCAACCTCAGAGTCTCCCTACTTATTTTTATGCAATCAATGNCCAATGAAACTCCCTTTTTCCATTATTTTCTCCCACTTCATATTCTCCCATCATACTTTTGTGTGATCAACAGAGCTCCCTTTTTTATAATATTGCCTCCAACCTCAGAGTCTCCCTACTTATTTTTATGCAATCAATGAAGGTCAATTTTATCATTGTTGTTGCTAACTTGGAGGAGATTTTCTACACTACTGGTGTGCTTTCCGGAAGAATTGTTTAATGTCATTGTTATACTTTCAGAGGAGAATTTTCATGCTTTTAGATGTTGATGTTTGACGAATCCCATCCCCCTTAGCTTTAAGAGAATGGAAGATTAATTTTGCAAAGATTGAACAAATCTTTGACAAGCACAAGAAAGTGAAGAACTCCTGTATAATACATATATTATTATTGGTAAATCACTTAGCCAAATTCAAAGATAAAATATCATCCATAACTGTTTTTCTTTCTCATGAACATCGAGAACTGATGGATGTTCGAGAAGAAATAAGGTAGACATGGAAAAGCTCAATTAAAGTACAGAGACTTTGCAAGCTTTTCGATTGAGGATGTTAGCTCTTTAAAGGAAGAATCAAAAGTTGTGATCCTAGCGCACAGGAGGAAAATTTTGAGGATTTTATCTTACTGTTAGATTGTAGCTTATTTTAATGAGATGTCCTTCATCCAAGTGTCTAAATATCACCTTCTAGTTTAAAAAAGGGTTCCAACTGATGAAAGTGACTTGCAAGAGCTTATTTTGAAAAAGGTTCTGAGTTTTTTTTATATTGGATTAATACTTTATGTCAGTATGCTTGTATTGGTGACTTTACTCCTACTAACCTTTTGTAGCTTTTGTACCAATGTTTAGGTCATTATGGCTTTTCCCGCATCTGATGTTAAGCGTGTTAGTTTATATAGCTTTTTATTTGTTTGATGTAGCGCTTTACACCTTATGATAGTGTATATTTTTTACCTCATATTACACTTGTTGAGTTTAACTTCATTATTTTTATTATAGTGCCATCTTCGATTAGAAAATCGAATGGCAAGCTGAGAGTTACTGAAATTTTTTGGACTTAATCAAATAAAGCCATCTTATTCCATGTTGGATTACAAAAGATAACAAAATCCTTAGTTATAAAGGCACAACTGGTCATAGGTTGTTAGTTAAAGCACCTACTCGATGATTGTAACCTATAATGAATGAATTTAATTATAATCTACTAAGGCTTTAATACTTGTTATAGGATGCATAATTCAAGATAATCAAAAATGTTAACTTTTTATGGATAAAGTTGAATGAAATCCACTAAAATTTTTAACATATCTAAGGTTGTTAGTCGAAGCTTCATTCTGACGATTATAACCTATTTTAGAAAAANTAATAATGATAATATTATTAGTTATTTAAAAAAATAACAATACAATTTATTAAGTTATCTAGTATTTTTCAAGTATCTCTTTAGCTGATGAGCATAACATGTTGAGCTTCAAAATATGAATCTATTGAAGTCACCAAAAATGTTGTCTTTTTAAGTAACTATATAGTACCAACATTGCCTNTAATAATGATAATATTATTAGTTATTTAAAAAAATAACAATACAATTTATTAAGTTATCTAGTATTTTTCAAATATCTCTTTAGCTGATGAGCATAACATGTTGAGCTTCAAAATATGAATCTATTAAAGTCACCAAAAATGTTGACTTTTCAAGTAAATATATAGTACCAAATTTGCCCTTTTTTTTACTTGTTTTATATTGGTTATAGGGAAATTACTATTCCGATACACCACTTATATATATATATATATATATAATCATTTTCTTTAGAAGGGTATTTCAAAGATTTTATCACATTGAACATAACTTATTGATCATTAACTGTCATTGTTAGTTCAATTTTCTGCACATCTATCATTGTTCTTCTAGTGGTTAGAAAAAGTTTGTCTAACATGATGAGAATTTTTTTATCTTCTTCTATGTCTAACACAATGAAATCCACTAGAAAGATAAATTTATCAACTTTGACAAGAACATCTTCTATAACTACTTTCAGATATGTGACTGATCAATCAACCAATTGAAGAGTTACGACAGTTGGAGACACTTCTCTCAGGCCTAACCTACTAAAAATAGACAATGACATAAGGTTTATACTTGCTTCGAGATCATATAAAGCTTTTTCATAAAACTCTTCTCCTATTGCACAAGGGATCGTAAAGCACCCAAGATCCTTCAGCGCTTTTGGAAGCTTCTTTTGAAGGACAGCACTACACTTTTCAGTAAGTGCAATAGTTTTGTAATCTCCAAACTTCCTTTTTTTGTTGAGGACTACTTTCATGAACTTTACATAACTTGACATTTATTGCAAAGCCATAATAAAAAGTATATTAATCCTTGACTTCTTAAAAACTACTAAAATCTTGAAAATTATTGATCTAGTTTTTGTTGTTGCAGTCTTGAGGAAAAGGATATGGAGATCTCTCTAGTTTGATCTTAGTTGGAGAGATTGATTTCTACATATCTACTACATCACCATGAAAAGCATGTACATTTACTCAGAAAGCATGGATAACAAAACACCAGAATGTATTAAAACAAAGAGATTTAACATACAAATGTGTTTTAGAAAAACTACAACTCCAAATCACAAATAAAGTGTTCTCTTCCTCAATTTGCCTCGAGCTTGTTCCACCCCTATACTTGGTTAGAACAAGCTCAGGACACTACAAACACAGGAGAAAAAACCCTCCAAAACTCTCTCTAACCCTAGAGCACACACCCTTTTTCTTTCTCTCTTCTCCTCCTCTTCACGAACTCTTCATCTCCTCCTAAAATCCTCTCAAAAATGCTCCAAAACTGCAATAAAACAGCTCTAAACCGTCCAGAATTCGGTCCTTGCACATATGCACCACTCTATTCTTGCGCTATGACCTTGGCCTTCAGGACGGAGGCCTTGGCGCCCAGTGGTTGGTGCCCTGACACCAACCTCTCGAATTACTTTTTACTTGACTAACACCTAGACACCACACTGATTTGACGTTATGGTCTTGGCTTTCAGGACTGAGGCATTGACTCCAAGTGGTTGGTGCCATGACGCAAATCTTTCGGGTTCTAGGCTTGGCTGGAGTCTAGGTGCCCAATACTTGGCGCCATGGCCCCATCCTTCACATACTGCATTTTTTCAAATCTTCACCTTTTTTTCTCCATGCTTCTGTCACTTTGTTCTACTCATAATACTTGTTATACCTGCAAGAAAAACATACAAATACATTTCTTTAAAGTGCAATTTCATTCAAAATGATGTGCAAAATATAAAGAAATTCATGCAATCTTTTCACACATCAGCTCTCTTTTTGTTTTTCCATTGCCTACCTTAAAGTCTCCTAACCTATTTTTGTAAGATCAATGGAGACCCCTTTTACATTCTTGCTACCCAACTCAGAGTCTCCTAANACGTTAACATGAATGATCTTTCAAAATTATATTGAACATTGCTCCCACATCAAAGAATGCAAAGAAGTGTGGCATCTCAGAATTTATTTCATTTTTTTACAGACAAAATCATATTGATGTGTGCTGGAAGATTCACTACAGCAGAGTAATAATTTATCATCTTAGAATTGGATAAGGTTCCAACACATACACATATAAAAGAGATGTAGGAAGATAAACCTTTATTTTATTACATGAAAAACCTTAGAGATGAGAAAAAAACTACAGGGCCTAGCCCACTTAAAATAATTCACTATGTAATTGTAAATGCATAAATCCACTCTTCTTCTGATGTAGCTGCAAATTTGATTATTATAAATGCACAACAATAGGTTGTCAATAGTAGTCATAATCTAGCTATAATAAAAATAATTCTTATTAATAACTATAATAGTAGGCTACAATGGTTGTAGTTGATTTCCTTAGAGGCATTAATCTGCCTTGAATGTTGTGGATGGTTGTTATGATGTCAGCTTATAGCAGAGGCATTAATTAAAAGTTGCAGTAGTAGTTGGATATGTAGGCTACTTAGGAGCTTTGTGTTGACCACAAAGGTTGTAGTAGGTAGTTGTATAAGTTATGGACTATGCTGGTCATAATTGGTTATGCTGGTTATAGTGGAGAGCTGCAATAACATATGTAGGTCAAATAGACCAAAGTTGGTAGCTGCTTGAGATGTGAGTCATATAGACTCTAGTTGGTCATGTAAGTCATAATGATGATCTGTAATACTGTCTGTACTTAGGCACATAGGCTAAAGTTCAGAGTTGCATGAGTTGTGGACCACATAAGCTATAGTTGTTCATGTGGGTCATTGTCTTGAGCTACAATAACATCTATAGGCCATAGATGTTGGTGTTTTAAATTGAATGATCTGTGGAACATGTAAGTCATGGTTGGTTCACATGTCGTGATGATGAGCTACGATATTGTATGTCATTCATAGAGACAAGAGTTTAAAGTTGCATGAATTGCAGACAACATAAGTCTAGTTGGTCATGTAGGTCATGTAGTGAGTTGTAGTGAAAAACATAGTTCATAAAGATTAGAGTTTGGATTTGTATGAGTTGTGAACCACATAAGTTATAGTGGTGAGCTACGATAACATTTATAGGCCATAGAGGCCAATGTTGGGAGCTACATGAGCTGTGAGTCATATAAGTCATAGTGGGCATATAAGCCATGGCGGGGAACTATAATAACATCCATAGGTTGTATAGGTCTGAGTTGGGAGATGCGTGAGTTATGAACCATCAAGGTTGTAGTTGTTTACGAGATAGGTAGTAGTGAGATACAAGAATATTTGTGGACTATAGAGGCTAGAGTTAGGATCTGCGTGAGTTGGGAGATGCATAGGTTGTAATTAAAAGTTGTCGTAGTTTTTGGAGGCCATAGTGGCCATAATTGGGAGCTACATGAGTTTTGGACAATGAATTTCATAGTTGGTCATGTAGAATGTAATGGTGAGCTGTAATAAAATTTATAGGCCAAGCTAGAGTTTGGGGCTTCATGAGATGTAGGTTGTAGTGGCGAGCTACAATAACGCCTGTAAGCCGCATAGGTCATAGTTAGAAGTTGCATGAGATATGGACCATGTAAGTCGTTGTTATTATATAGGTCATAGTGGTGAGGTGCAATAACGTCCGTAAGCCATAGAGGTTGGTGTTGGGATCTACTTTAATTATTTACCAGGTAGGCTGAAGATGTCATTTAGGCTTTAGTGGTGATCCGTAATAATGTTTGTATGCCATAGAATCTGGAGTTGGGAGCTACATGAGCTATGGACCATATATGCCATAATTGAGGCACATTGGTTATAGTGGCAAGCTGAGATAATATATGTTAGCCATAGAGGTCAAAGTTGGGAGCTACGTGAGCTGTGAGCCGTATAGGTTGTGGTTGGCCACAAAGTTTGTAGTGGAGAGCTATAAGGAGAGAACTTCAGGAGTCCTAAGAAAATCACAGTATTCTAATTATGATGATTATAAGCAATTATGATAGGGAGTTTTTGTCGGATCATTGATATATATAACGTTATTCATGATCTCATATTGGAAGTAGGTTGTTACACCGTATGTTGGGTGGGTTCTTATACCGTCTTCAGTATGTGTTGCTACACCATCTTTATGGTGGTCTTTTACATTGTATGTGGGATGTGTCACCGTACCAAATTTGAGGCATGACATTTCACCTTATTCATGGCACATCATTACACAGATTTCAGAGCACATCGTTGTCATATTCAGGGTGCATTGTCACACCTCCTTCAGGTGCATCGTTGCACCATCTTTAGAATGCATTTCACCATCTTTAGGGTGTGTCGTTACGCCAACTTTATGGTGTGTTGTTACATCATCTTTGAGGGGCATCATCACACAACAACATACTTCATTACTCTGCAAGGTCCATCGACGGTGACAAGTAGGGGGTTGCAGGAGGTGATCAATAGTGGTAAGTGACCGGTGGTCAACGAAAGTCTGCTGAGTCTCTAGTCCAAGACAACTATGGAATTTGACTATTTAGATAGGTCCATAAGCATANACATGTCGTGATGATGAGCTACGATATTGTATGTCATTCATAGAGACAAGAGTTTAAAGTTGCATGAATTGCAGACAACATAAGTCTAGTTGGTCATGTAGGTCATGTAGTGAGTTGTAGTGAAAAACATAGTTCATAAAGATTAGAGTTTGGATTTGTATGAGTTGTGAACCACATAAGTTATAGTGGTGAGCTACGATAAAATTTATAGACCATAGAGGTCAATGTTGGGAGCTACATGAGCTGTGAGTCATATAAGTCATAGTGGGCATATAAGCCATGGCGGGGAACTATAATAACATCCATAGGTTGTATAGGTCTGAGTTGGGAGATGCGTGAGTTATGAACCATCAAGGTTGTAGTTGTTTACGAGATAGGTAGTAGTGAGATACAATAATATTTGTGGACTATAGAGGCTAGAGTTGGGATCTGCGTGAGTTGGGAGATGCATAGGTTGTAATTAAAAGTTGTCGTAATTTTTGGAGGCCATAGTGGCCATAATTGGGAGCTACATGAGTTTTGGACAATGAATTTCATAGTTGGTCATGTAGAATGTAATGGTGAGCTGTAATAAAATTTATAGGCCAAGCTAGAGTTTGGGGCTTCATGAGATGTAGGTTGTAGTGGCGAGCTACAATAACGCCAGTAAGCCGCATAGGTCATAGTTAGAAGTTGCATGAGATATGGACCATGTAAGCCGTTGTTATTATATAGGTCATAGTGGTGAGGTGCAATAACGTCCGTAAGCCATAGAGGTTGGTGTTGGGATCTACTTTAATTATTTACCAGGTAGGCTGAAGATGTCATTTAGGCTTTAGTGGTGATCCGTAATAATGTTTGTATGCCATAGAATCTGGAGTTGGGAGCTACATGAGCTATGGACCATATATGCCATAATTGAGGCACATTGGTTACAGTGGCAAGCTGAGATAATATATGTTAGCCATAGAGGTCAGAGTTGGGAGCTACGTGAGCTGTGAGCCATATAGGTTGTGGTTGGTCACAAAGTTTGTAGTGGAGAGCTATAAGGAGAGAACTTCAGGAGTCCTAAGAAAATCACAGTATTCTAATTATGATGATTATAAGCAATTATGATAGGGAGTTTTTGTCGGATCATTGATATATATAACGTTATTCATGATCTCATATTGGAAGTAGGTTGTTACACCGTATGTTGGGTGGGTTCTTACACCGTCTTCAGTATGTGTTGCTACACCATCTTTATGGTAGTCTTTTACATTGTATGTGGGATGTGTCGCCGTACCAAATTTGAGGTATGACATTTCACCTTATTCATGGCACATCATTACACAGTTTTCAAAGCACATCGTTGTCATATTCAGGGTGCATTGTCACACCTCCTTCAGGTGCATCGTTGCACCATCTTTAGAATGCATTTCACCATCTTTAGGGTGTGTCGTTACGCCAACTTTATGGTGTGTTGTTACATCATCTTTGAGGGGCATCATCACACAACAACATACTTCATTACTCTGCAATGTCCATCGACGGTGACAAGTAGGGGGTTGCAGGAGGTGATCAATAGTGGTAAGTGACTGGTGGTCAACGAAAGTCTGCTGAGTCTCTAGTCCAAGAAAACTATGGAATTTGACTATTTAGATAGGTCCATAAGCATCAAAATTTTTCATCTATGTCTAATTTAGGTTAAGTGATTCAATAGAAATGTGTTCATTTGTCCTTTCCGTAACATGATTGAAACATTGAGCTAGAAAAATTGGTGAAGTCACAATTGAAAAGGCCAATTCATCTCAAATATAAAAAAAATTAGCTAACGATTTCCCTTAGCTAATGATGTAAATAATATAATTTGTGGAGCATATTTTTTATATGTTCTTTATCTTATTGTTTATGAAATATGCATATTAATATATAGATATGATAGTAATAATTTTTTGCTTAAGTTATCTTACTAACCTCTTTATATTGTCCTTTAAATAAAATTGTCATTACTTTAAAGGGTTCTTATTTTTTATCCACACATTTTATTTTTAGTGTTAACCATTCTAAACTCGTTGACTTGAAATGGCCCTTATAAATTCAAAACAAGTATTGTCACAAAAAAGATGAGTCATATTCTAAGATATTTTTTACATAAAAAAATTCAATGCATTACAAAAAATCAAATTAGGTATAATAACAAATTTTCTTATATATATAGTAACTACTAAGCATGAACTCAGAATTCCTTAATGCATAACTTAAACTACTAAATTATCTTTTATTCTGATTATGAATGGATAACTAGTTCCATGAGTAATGAGAAATATGTCGATCATAATTAATATTATCAAAGTTGATCAATTGGTCTAGAGATTGAAGAATTTGGAGTTTCAGAATTATGAGGAATATCTTAATAGGTGTCTAATATTGGAGAAACTTTCTACCCATTTTCTGAAAAGAAGAGGATCTGAGAAACATTATTGAATTTAATAAAAAAATTATGAAAGGTTGAAAAAACATGTCACAATAAATGAAATTGCAAGTTGGTGGGAGATAGTAATGATCCTAGAGCTACTATCCTCGTGAATGAACCCCCTCCCATGAATAACATTAAATATTGTGAGCAAAAATTTGAGAAGATTTTGATTTTAGTTTGATAAAATTGAGGTGAAAAAATATTTGTGAGCAAAGGTTTCACATGCTGTGTAAAGCATATATTTTTCATTCATATACAACCTACTGGATAGATTCTCTACTTTTAAAGAGATGAGAAGGTGGATAGACAGGACAAGCATAGTGGAGATTTTAATGCCAACTCCTAAAAAATGTTAGTCTATATTTGAAAGCTGCAAAAGAGTCAATAATAAAGGGAATGTCATTCTTGTTGATGATATGGAGATACTG
>JXCR01136181.1:0-16887 GCA_002079205.1 Phalaenopsis hybrid cultivar | reverse complement strand
TATATATATATATATATATATATATATGAACTTATTGCGACTCTATTCAACATTAGGAAGTCAACTAACTACAAATTTTTTGAGTTGTTCATATGGTTTTGCAAAAGGTTTTTGCAAGTATATTCCTGGTATTGTGTAGTGCATTGTATTTTTATTTTATTTTTGAAAATTTAGTTTGAGCGGAGGTTTTTAAAGAGTGATGCACCATCAACAAAATTTCATCATCTGATATGAATATCGGGGCATAACACAAATCTCGAAATAACTTTTAATTAAGAATTATTTAAATTTGGATTAAAATTTATTCAAGGCTTTGATTTTAGAAAACTTACAATCAAATTGACTGGCTAGACAAGACGGACCATATAACACAAAAATTAGTCCAATCTGAGTCAAATCAATGCTATATCACTTTTGAAAGTTCTGGGTGCATAACTGGAAAGTCAAAAAATTCTAAATCTGACAAGTTTATAGTCAAGTCAAGGTCGTCTGTTTGATTAATCTATATTCATTTTTTACTTGTAGAGTGGTTCCGCCCAGTCTTTATAAATAGAGTTATACCTGCTGACCGGGAACAAACTTCGATTAAAAGTCATCAAGTACTCCAATTTCAGCAAACTTACGGTCAAACTGGTTGACTCGACGAGGCGAACCCAATNAACCGGTCATCGCCCCTCCGGTAGAAATGCGCTCGCCGGAGCTTCCCGATTGGCCAAATCTTCAAACTTTTCGTGTCAGGAAGCGCGGCAACGCATTCACCATTGCGGGGGTGCGCTTCACACCGGATGATGTTGCACGTACGGTTGTGATAGGCTTTNAACCGGTCATCGCCCCTCCGGTAGAAATGCGCTCGCCGGAGCTTCCCGATTGGCCAAATCTTCAAACTTTTCATGTCAGGAAGCGCGGCAACGCATTCACCATTGCGGAGGTGCGCTTCACACCGGATGATGTTGCACGTACGGTTGTGATAGGCTTCGACGAAGAGGGAGGAACGATGATGAAGTTGGACATAGATGGAGCGGCCATTTACAGGGTGGATACGAAGCTGCAATTTCGAGGGAATTTTGCTTTCAGTATTGATGGGAAGGTGGTTGATTTTCTGTGGGATGTTAGCGAGGTGCCGATGACGTTCTCTTTCAGTACAAGGGCTGGCGGCGACGACAGCGGCGGCGGCGGGGGAGGGTGTGACAGCGGGGGTGACGGTGAGGGGAAGCCATGGGAGGATTATGAGGAGTCTGGCTGTGTTATGATCTTTGGCATCTAAAAGTTTCCTTTTTTTATAATCTTTATTTGGTGGAGAAATTATTGTATCAGGACACATGATTGTCTTGATACAAATTTGCATTGTATGTCTAATAACAAGGGCCCACGTTGTAATTTGGATCAACTGATATACACGGTTCGGGTCTGGGTTACCACGTGACACCCTATCATTGGACAAATCCTGAAACAAAAATTTTAGCAGAGGAGAAATTATTGGTGGAGAGAAGGATTTTACAAGTTTTTTTTGTATGGAAAGGAACACAAGGTTATATGAAGATGGTAAAAAAATCGGAATTTACAAGTTCTTTTTTTTTTTTTTTTGGTAAAATGTTATTTTAATTTTTTTCAGAGATAACATTTTATGTATAATAATGTAGATTTCATTGTGGAAAAATGTGATGAGTAATAGATTGAATATTGTGTTTGTAAAAATGGAAATTTTAGAATGAGTAACGTGTATGTATATTCTCATTAGAAAATATGTGATCACATACATAAAATATATAANTGTATAATAATGTAGATTTCATTGTGGAAAAATGTGATGAGTAATAGATTGAATATTGTGTTTGTAAAAATGAAAATTTTAGAATGAGTAACGTGTATGTATATTCTCATTAGAAACTATGTGATCACATACATAAAATACATAAATTTATCTTTTAAGAAAATTAAGTTTGGGNATAAGAGTTCAAAAGTCTATTACAATTCAAAGATTATTTAGGTTAACCTATGTAATGAAGGCGAAAGTGAAGAATTGTTGTGAACATGGATAGGGTGTGAGAAGGTTTGAGAAGAACAAAAGGTGGGAAAAGAAGGAAGAGGAGGAAAATCATTAACTTCTAGCTATTAACNATAAGAGTTCAAAAGTCTATTACAATTCAAAGATTATTTAGGTTAACCTATGTAATGAAGGCGAAAGTGAAGGATTGTTGTGAACATGGATAGGGTGTGAGAAGGTTTGAGAAGAACAAAAGGTGGGGAAAGAAGGAAGAGGAGGAAAATCATTAACTTCTAGCTATTAATTATTGAAAAATGAATGACAAGATCCCTAGAAGCAAGGGGCTAGCTAGGGCCCTCCGGTGTAGTTGGAGACGAAGATGGTAGATTTGAGTTGAAAAAAGTAGTTCTAGTTGACCTGAAAAGGATAATTCTTGTAATGCTCGTTGGCATTGAGCTAAGCCACAACATGGCTTGAAGAAAAGGCAAGAAGGGGATTTCTTTTTTAATTTCAACAAATTTGGCCATATTATCTCTTATAATAAATCAATATGCTACATTTGTGCTAGATTTATGCATGAGGGATTCTTTGAATTCTTTTTTTATTCTGAAATGATTAATTTTACTATGTATTAAATTGTAGATTTCTTGATACATTTATCTATTGGGACTCATGCAAGTCTTAATTATTTTTACGTATAAGTTTGCACAAATACTTAAGTATTACATTATATGTGTATATAGGATAGAAGTTTCCTTTATCATCTATCTCATAAAAAAAAATTTCTAAACTTCTCTTATTCTATATAAAACTTATTTGATTGAANCACAACATGGCTTGAAGAAAAGGCAAGAAGGGGATTTCTTTTTTAATTTCAACAAATTTGGCCATATTATCTTTTACTATGTATTAAATTGTAGATTTCTTGATACATTTATCTATTGGGACTCGTGCAAGTCTTAATTATTTTTATGTATAAGTTTGCACAAATACTTAAGTATTACATTATATGTGCATATAGGATAGAAGTTTCCTTTATTATCTATCTCATAAAAAAAAAATTCTAAACTTCTCTTATTCTATATAAAACTTATTTGATTGATTGAAATTTCCATAAATATAATTTAAACACACAATAAAATTTTAATATTTCCTTATTCAGTTAAATATAACTAGAAATTACAATAAATTTATGCATATATTTATTAATATCTATAATATTATTTACTAAGAAAAGCATCATTATTATTTTTCCTAATATCTTTTGGAATTACACTGTAATAGCAGGCTATGTTCTAACCAACTCAGTTTAGCAGGTTGTTAGAAGAGAGGCTCTCAAACATGCATGCGTTAGTTAGAGAAGGAAAGTTGTAGGCCGCGATGGAAAGGACATCATGTCCGATTACAGTGTGAATTGCATCATGCCATATGTTCAGCATTATGATGCGACTCACGCCATCATTCGCTCGTACATTAAAAACNTACACTGTAATAGCAGGCTATGTTCTAACCAACTCAGTTTAGCAGGTTGTTAGAAGAGAGGCTCCCAAACATGCATGCGTTAGGTAGAGAAGGAAAGTTGTAGGCCGCGATGGAAAGGACATCATGTCCGATTACCGTGTGAATTGTATCATGTCATATGTTCAGCATTATGATGCGGCTCATGCCATCATTCGCTCGTACATTAAAAATGCAGAATTTAGTCCATTCCCCATTCTTGATCAAAATTAAACTACTTTCCAAACACAGCTCCTTCCCACTTATAAATCCATTATTTCCATCCATTTCCTCTTGGGGCAAGCCGTTTCATCCTCCATTGTCAAAATAAAGAAGAAAATTCCAATAAAATTAAATGCGCTAGATCTTCTTCTAATTACATCACATCTTTTTCCTTAATATTATAAACCCATACTAACTGCCCCNTAATTATTTCACAAGCCTCATCCGCTGATGCGCTATTAGCCATATTAAGATTATGGGAGACTCATATATGCCCGTATTGTTTAGTGTAAGCTTTGAAAGCATCGAGATGTTCCATGGATATAATCATTTTGACACACCAATTTTACTAGTTATTACATAATGTAAGCAAGTCCTCTTTTAACAAGAGTATTCTTGGTAATCCCCCAAGAGGTAATGAACTAAAGGGGCGCGTCTTTTTGGGAGTTGTTCTTGACTCCAGAAAAAATATTCATTTTGGTTCTCTGGTTATAGGTTACTTATATTGGGATTCTCTTCATGAATATTATGTTTTGAGATATTTCAATATGATTCTATTTTGGACTTATACTCTCACTTTATAAAACGAGAATTATCATACATAAGCTCTTCATATTTCTATTTAATTTGTTTGTCTTTTTTTATTTGTCGTATATCTTTTCTTTTTCAATTCTTTTCTTCTCCAAATCATTTCCTTATTTGGTTAAACGTAGTAATTAGGAATTAAAAGAAATTTATGAATGCACTTATATTAGTAATACTATTATTTATTAAAATAAAAAAAAATTATTATTTTTCCAAATACCTGTTCAGATTATACAGAAAAAAATTCAGTAGCAATGTTGTAACCACCTCAACTTACCATGTTCTTTGAAGAGAGAATCTCAACCATGCGCTGCTGCACNTTTTTCCAAATACCTGTTCAGATTATACAGAAAAAAATTCAGTAGCAATGTTGTAACCACCTCAACTTACCAGGTTCTTTGAAGAGAGAATCTCAACCATGCGCTGCTGCATTCAGGGAAGGAAAGTTGCTGGCTTGTAGATATTCATGGTGCCTTTCAACGGATATATTTATGCAGAGCTTCCTATAAATTTAAATTCATTCTCCATTTTAATCAAAGCTTCCATTCACATCTTCTTGCCATGCACCTACAAATCCATGTTTTACCATCAATTTTCATCTGAACCAAACCACTGCATCTCTCTTTCGTTAAAATGAAAGACAGAGTCTTCAAAACAAAGAAACGAACAGACAAAAAAATTGAACTTTTATTGGAATCGCAATGAAAAAATTCCTCAATATTTTCTNTTTTCATCTGAACCAAACCACTGCATCTCTCTTTCGTTAAAATGAAAGACAGAGTCTTCAAAACAAAGAAACAAACAGACAAAAAAATTGAACTTTTATTGGAATCGCAATGAAAAAATTCCTCAACATTTTCTGCCGCAGTTCCCACGTCGACGTGGAAGATCCCCCATGGAAGCAGATGGAACCTTCGGAACTGCAATGGCCGGAGCTTAAGGATGGACCGAATCTCGAAAAGCTGAGCGTCAAGAAACACAATAACGCATTCACCATTGCTGCGGTCCGCTTGTATCCCGATGATATTGCGCGTAAGATTGTGATAAGCTTCGACGATGGAGGAACGGCGATGAGGATGGCTACAGATGGATCGGGGACTTTGGAGGTGGATACGAAGCTGGAATGTAGGGGGAAAATAGGGTTGATTATAAGCAGGAAGGTGGTTGAATTTCAGTGGGATGTTGCCGAGTCGCCCATGAGATTTTTATTCAGTACGAGGGTCCGCGTCGGCTGCCAATGTGACCGAGAAAGCAGGGGCGGCGGCGACGAGATGGATGTGGGGCAGTGGGAGGAGGAGCTTGAGGAGATTTACTCGCTGCTGATCTTTGGGTTTAATTAGGGTTTCTTTCTTATTGTGTGCGTTTTGGTTGGGGGAAACCCTTGTTTTAGTAGTTATTATGAATATGATGAAAATGAGTGAAAATGTGAATTGTGATCATAAATATGTAATAATCTATATGAAAATAGTAATAAGTTTTGGTATTATTTTATGGTTCTTGATCAATTTTTTTGTAGAAATGTATGTGAGGAATTACCTTATATTTTTAACATTAAAATATATTAGTTATATACTTTTTTTATGTTTTTATTTAAGAAAAAAAAATTATTTTTTTGACTTTTTAGTATGATTTGGGCATGTTGTATAAAAAAATGATCTTAATTTATTATAATTAAATGATAATGTGAAACTCAATGGGTCTCAATGGAGAAAAGGAAACCATTTAGCCGACCGCACTTAGTAGAACAAAAATATGTCGTTGTTTTACTTTGTAATATGAATATAGATGTAAGGATTATAATAATTCTTTTTCAATGGTATATTAAAGAAAATNTATTATTTTATGGTTCTTGATCAATTTTTTTGTAGAAATGTATGTGAGGAATTACCTTATATTTTTAACATTCAAATATATTAGTTATATACTTTTTTTTATTTTTTTATTTAAGAAAAAAAAATTATTTTTTGACTTTTTAGTATGATTTGGGCGTGTTGTATAAAAAATTGATCTTAATTTATTAAAATTAAACGATAATGTGAAACTCAATGGGTCTCAATGGAGAAAAGGAAATCATTTAGCCGACCGCACTTAGTGGAATAAAAACATGTCGTTGTTTTACTTTCTAACATTAATATAGATGTAAGGATTATGATAATTCTTTTTCAATGGTATATTAAAGAAAACATCAAATAATAAAGATGCATATATGTGATATTATAAAGCTATTTATGTGTTGTTGAGTACATGAATTTAGTATGATTTAACACTTTTTTTTTATTGAGCTAGTCACTTTGTAAGAGATTTGCGCCCATGTTAATTTTTGTTATTGATACATTATCAAGAAGTTTTCATCAGGCATCATGAATCTCAATATAGGACATGGATCTAGAGATAATTTTTAGAGCAATAAACATTCAAATTTTGATTAAAAATCATCTAGAACTTCTGTTTAAGCAAACTTATAGCCAAACTCACTGGCTCGACTAGACAGAAAAAATGATACCAAATTTAGTCCAATCCATGTCACATCAAGCCCAGATCAATGCATTAAAATAACTTTTGGAAGCTTTCAGTGTATAATTTGAAGGTCAAACGAAATCCAAATCTGACATTCTTATAGGCAAATCGAGTTTCTTGACAAAACGAATCATACGAGCCTAAGATCACACAGTTTTAACTTCTATCAATAAGATAGCTAAATGTCCACAGAACAGTGTCTAATCCAGGGAATCCCCTCATGCTATCCAATCAGAGCGGTGTTGATTGTTTTTTTATTTGCAACATGAACTCTTCAAATAGAACCCTACCCACTCTTAAGAAGGGGACTATACCCTGAGCCAGGGGATAATCATAGCATAGAGAAGAGGAAGCTGAAGTACGGTATTCTACACCGAAGATCAAACAAACACTTACTGCATTGTTTACGATGACAATGCCAACTTAAGACGTCAAAATGACATCCAAAATCGTGAAAAATTGTAACTTGGGTCGCTACCGGCGCCTAGGCACCCGAAAGGCACCACTTTTCGGGTGCCAAGGCATTACTTGGGCTCTTAGGTGCTGCCCTCTAGGCACCAATGCACTTGGCATAAGCGCCATGGCGCTAGACAGGTGTCGCATAGATGTCAAGTTCTCAAGAAAATGGGGGTTTTGGCCTGTTTTGAGTGCCTTGGCTCCCCAATTTTCTGCGCCTAGGCACCAGGCCTATTCCAAGTGTTCAAATTACTTGTTATACCTCTAGAGGCTTGGGGATCGATGGTCCAAAAAAGGCATTTTAGCTATGTGGGCACCAGAGGTCTCCCCTAGGGCGTCAGTCTAGCCCGAAACCCTAATTTTCATCGAGAGCACCCGACGGAAGATTTTTTTGATCCGAAAGCTATGGGAGACTCCATGTGAATGAAATATAACCCCATAATTTCAAAATTAAGTATTTTGGTCAGTCATTCACCGGAGAAATTGGTGCCAACGGTTGTCCTGAAAAACAACACGGGTAGGGGTGTCCCAAACCATAAATTTTCCGTAGCATGCGTAGGGGGACTTCATGACTTTGTATAGTTGCTGGAGGTTTTGTATGGATGTGTGGTGACTTCTAATCATTATATTAGGCACCAACCATGTCTCATGTCCCAGATAGGCCTCCCGAAGGGAATTTTCCTGGGTAGGGTTGAGTCGCCATTGAACCTAGCAGCTTGCCCCAAAAAAGTGCTATAACATCTCGGGTGGGTGTCTTGAGCTATTGGAAACCTTAGACCACCCTAAGCCATGCAGCTGAACACTCCACACTTGTTACATCAAAAGTTAATGCCAACAAGCATAATTTTAAAATTATGGCAGATATAATAAATAACAAAATATGTTTTTGTTTTAAAATAGTGGTCATTAAATGCGAGCCCGTAACATGCAAGGTGACACGAGTTAGACCTCTTAAATTCTTAGCACATTCATACTCATGTCAATCTCGATGCTTTTACTCGCATTGCTCAACGGGGCTGACACGCCAAGAAATACTCGTTAAGGCATCGTGAATAACACAGGGTCACTCGCCTATCTAGCCTAACTTACCATCTATGCACGCTTACAAATGCAGATACAAAAAATCATAGACAAGAGTGGCGAGGGCGAGTGTGTCATGGAGGTAGTGACTCAAGAACGGGTGTGCCGTAGAAGCTGTGGCCCAAGGGAATAGGTGTGTCGTGGAGTCAGTGAGCCTGAGGGGTGGGAGTGTCGTCAAGGCAGCGGCCCAAAGAATGGGTGTGACGTGGAGGAGAATATTATTTTATTTAGAAATATTTTCTAAATAGTTGTGATGTATTTGATGTACTTATGTTACTTTTGTAAGTTAATATGTCTTTATGTCACTTCGAGAATTTATTTCTTCAAAATGTTGACAGTAAGTCAAAATTTATAATTGGAAGTCATGTTTCAAGTGTAAGTGTCAAATGTATTCAAAAGGGAACATGTTCATGAGATGTTTATGGGAAGGAGCCACCCATTCTTTCCTTCCCTCTTCACTTCAAAATGAATGGGTGCATTTTTTTTTTTGTTGGGGGAGATGGTTGCTTGTGTTATGTTTAAAAAATCATTATTTGTATTGAATGAATTAGTGTTGTTTTGAATAAAGATCAGAGTGAGTCTCTATTATTCTTGGTTTGCTTAGTAGTTGACCAAAATGTAGAGGATTTGGTGATCTTTCATCCTCTGTCAACTTAGGTGAGCTATTGAATAGACTTTACTTGGCTCTATTAAATTTTATTTGAACCCAATATCAAGTCATTCGGAGTCTTTTATTTGAATCCAAATCAAGTAATGTTGGAGTCTTGAGCAGAGAGTTTTATACAAAGGTTGATTTTACTGTAGTGGTCTTGAAATTAATTCCATATAAGATGCTAGAAAAATAAAAAAATATATATATAAATGATCTTCAAACCCAACTTGGACATTCAATACTCNTTCATCAGGCATCATGAATCTCAATATAGGACATGGATCTAGAGATAATTTTTAGAGCAATAAACATTCAAACTTTGATTAAAAGTCATCTAGAATTTTGGTTTCAGCAAACTTATAGCCAAACTCACTGGCTCGACAAGACAGACAAAATGATACCAAAATTAGTCCAATCCAGGTCAAATCAAGCCCAGATCAAGGTGTTAAATAACTTTTGGAACCTTTCAGTGCATAATTTAAAGGTCAAATGAAGTTCAAATCTGACGTTCTTATAGGCAAATCAAGCTTCTCGACAAAATGAATCCTATGAGCCTAAGATCACACATACTTAACATCTATAATTAAATAGATAAAGCTCCACAAAACACTGTATAATCCAGGGAATCCCCTGATGTTATCCAATCAGAATAGTGTTGATTATTTTTTTATTTGCAACATGAACTCTTCAAATAGAACCATACCCTTTCTTGAGAAGGGGATTAGACTCTAAGGCAGAGAAAAATCATAGCTTAGGGAAGAGGGAGCTGAAGTACAATATTCTACACCGATGCTCAAACTAACACTTCCTGCCACCATCGACAAACTCTCGTTAGCCACCACTAACCAGCTCTCAGTGGTCACCACCGACGAATTTGGAAACCCTAACTCACCAAGAAAGAAGGCCTCACCTCTCCAAAAGCTCTCCCATTGCTCCCCTTAACAAATGGTGGTTGATACCCAGAATGGGGAAGGAGGGCTTGGTTAAGCCAATAGAACCCCCTCAAAGATGACCAAAGGACCCTCAAAAGAGGCCCAATAAGCTTCTAAAGTGGGGGGAAAATAGTCATTTTGTACCACCTATTCCCACTCCTAAGGTTCATGATGACAATGTCAGCTTATGATGTCAAAACGACATCCAAAATGAAAAAAATTGTAACCTGGGTCGCTACCGGTTCCTAGGCACCACTTTTAGGGTGCCAAGGATCTACTTGGGTGCCTAGGTGCTGCCCTCTAGGCACCAATGCATTTAGCGTAAGCGCCTTGGTGCTAGACAGACAGTGTCTAGATGCCAAGTTCTCAGGAAAATGGGTTTTTTGGCTTGTTTTGAGCTCTTTGGCACCCCAATTTTCTGCGCCTAGGCACCAGGGTTTAAATTACTTTTTACACCTCTAGAGGCTTGAGGATCGATGGTCCAGAAAGGTATTCTGGCTGTGTTGGCCCCATGGGTCGCCCCCGGGGTCCGAAACCCTGATATTCTTTAAAAGCACCCGACGAAATATTTTTTTTGATCTGAAAGCTATGGAAGACTCCATATGAATGAAATATAGCCCCATAACTTCAAAATTAAGTATTTTGGTAAGTCATTCACTGAAGGAATTGGTGAAAACAGTCGTCCTGAACATCAGCGTAGGTAGGGAGGTTTTTGTGTCAAACCATAATTTTTGTGTAGCATGCGTAGGCGGACTCCATGACTTCCTGTAGTTGTGGGAGGTTTTGGATAGATTTGTGGTGACTTCTAATCATTAGATTAGGCACCAACCATGCCTCATGTCCCAGATAGGCCTTCCGAAGGGAATTTTCCTGGGTAGGGTTAAATCGCAATTGAACCTAGCAACTTGCCACAAAAAAGTGCTAGAAGAACACGGGTGGGTGTCTTGAGCTATCGTATGCTATAGACAAACCTTAGACCAACCTAAGTCATGTAGTTGGACACTCCACACTTGTTACATCAAAANTATGGGAGACTCATATATGCCCGTATTGTTTAGTGTAAGCTTTGAAAGCATCGAGATGTTCCATGGATATAACATTTTGACACACCAATTTTACTAGTTATTACATAATGTAAGCAAGTCCTCTTTTAACAAGTGTATTCTTGGTAATCCCCCAAGAGGTAATGAACTAAAGGGGCGCGTCCTTTTGGGAGTTGTTCTTGACTCCAAAAAAAATATTCATTTTGGTTCTCTGGTTATAGGTTACTTATATTGGGATTCTCTTCATGAATATTATGTTTTGAGATATTTCAATATGATTATATTTTGGACTTATACTCTCAATTTATCAAACGAGAATTATCATACATAAGCTCTTCATATTTCTATTTAATTTGTTTCTTTTTTTTTTGTCGTATATCTTTTCTTTTTCAATTCTTTTCTTCTCCAAATCATTTCTTTATTTGATTAAACTTAGTAATTAGGAATTAAAAGAAATTTATGAATGCACTTATTATTAGTAATACTATTATTTATTAAAATAATNTTTTTATAGAAACCTTTTGTAGAGCACATCTTTTCGTGATCTAATCAATGTTTTGAGGCTTTCACACTCAACAAACCAAATAACCTAGCATGAGATTTTTAAGGCTTAATTTGAGGGTTATACGTCTTGGCTGGCCCTATTTATGCTTGAATAATAAAAAGTAAAATGAGATGTGCTCCTACAAACGAAACATCTAAGATTTAGTTTTTATAGAACAATTCTCCACCTTGTGCTTTCCTCAACAATTTTGTTTGAGAATTGTTTGTTGCTTGAAAATTAACATACTTTATCTTATTTCCAAAGCTTAGTTAGTATTGGGACACTTCTCCAATTGGTGTTCCACCTTTCTCACTTGATGCTCCTCAATAAACAAGACTTTTCACATGAACTTGTTATCTACAACTTGTTAGGATCAATGATCAATAATTTAATCTCTCAAATTAATTTGAAACGTCATCGTTTTGTCCTTATTTTAGATCATTTGAGGAGTGAATCATGATATTTCCTCAAAAATTGCCTCATGCTCTTAACTAGATATGTTTTCATGGGAAAGTCTAAATTTTGCTCCATTTCTTTTCTTAAATTGTCTAGAGAAGTATTTGCCATAAAAGGCTCATTCAAATTCACTCCAAAAAATATTAATTTACTGTATGCTTAAATTAAATTTTGTTCTTCTTTTTTATATCCACCGACTAGTAAGCTTTCTCACTGACATAAGTATAACTAACTCAGTTTCTCTTAATTTTCCGATCATATTCCTAAATCATGAGAAATTTTCTTTTTCAATGGATTTTCAATCCTCAGCTATTATTACATACTTTGCAAGTATGTGTGAAACAACGGTAGATAAGAATGTCAGGTTATCATAATTTCGCTTAAATGTGACGTTGTATTCACATCCACCGTTGTCTGCACATATTTACACATTATATAATATTTTCTCTAGCTATTATGAGGTTGTTTGATTATTTAGAGATAAGATTACGTCTGGAGTCCTAACGTATGAACTCCAATTAAAATTTGACAAGCACGTGTCCTTGTCTAAAAAGCGAAGAAGTCTGAAACCCGATCCGATCATGGAGTACAACATGGTTATACTTTTGGTTTTTCTTCAATACAACCATGTTGTACTGAGTAAAAAAATATTTAAGAAAAAATATTTCCATGCGAAATTCATAGAGTACAACATGGTTGTAATGAAGAAAAATCAAAAGTACAACCATGTTGCACTTAATGTCTAGGCTACATGTGGACTCCAAACGTAATATTTTCACGATTCTTGAAGTGTGGGGGGATTACACTTGCAAAACTACCTAGCTTATGGAATAGATTCTTGTTTGAAAGGATCTGTTTCCTTCCGAAGGCTCGGTTTAAGTCATTTCGATGTTGATAGCCTACAAAATAAGTTATGTGATGCACACACACAAGCACATGTGAGAGAATTCATTCTCATCCACAGAATAAGATCCCAAAAACTATTTTCTAAAATTAAGTGCCATATGCTCTAATTATTTCTAAGAAAACTTTGATGCCATAACTGTCTCAACATGTAGAAAATAATTAGCACTAACTACTTTTAATTCTCATTTCTTTTACATTATATTTGGTCATATTGACCTTTCAAACATAAATATTTTGTTGTAGCGGCATGCATTTATAAAATTCATAGACTTTAAAGAGTTCTTAGAAACATAAACATGGAACATTAAAATATAATAAGATGAAGATGAGGTCATTAACACTTTAAAGCTTTACTTATCTTGATCAATGAATTTCATTCAGTTGAGCAAATTTAATTGAATATTATACGTAAAAAATTAATGCGGCTTATACATATATACATGCATATAGTAGGTGCATTGATGCCGCAAAAATTGGTACGATGCATCGAATGCCCTCTTGGGTTGTGACAGACTAGGTTTTGCAAGGAGCCCATTGTTTTATCATCTTTTCCAATTCTAATAATAATACCATTTCATTGATGCTATCAAAGAAGAATGAAGGCTCACACACACACACACACACACACACACACACACACACATATATATATATATTATCAAAACAAAGTTATTTATCCATTTCATTCTTGCTTCAAAAAATATTTATTATTCATAACATAATTTAATATAAGAATTATAAGAATAATAAGTAGNCTAGCCCGAAATCCTGATATTCTTCAAGAGCACCCGATAGAAGATTTTTTTGATCCGAAAGCTATGGAAGACTCCGTGTGAATGAAATATAGCCCCATAACTTCAAAATTAAGTATTTTGGTAAGTCATTCACTAAAGGAATTTGTGAAAACAGTCGTCATGAACATCAGCGTAGGTAGGGTGTCCCAAACCATATTTTTCTTGTAGCATGCGTAGGCGGACTCCATGACTTCCTAAAGCTGTGGGAGGTTTTGGATAGATTTGTGGTGACTTCTAATCATTAGATTAGGCACCAACCATGCCTCATGTCCCATATGGGTCTTTCGAAGGGAATTTTCCGGGGTAGGGTTAAATCGCAACTGAACTTAGCAACTTGCCACAAAAAAGTGCTAGAATAGCACGGGTGAGTGTCTTGAGCTATCAGATGCTACATACAAACCTTAGACCACCCTAAGTCATGTAGTTGGACACTCCACACTTGTTACATCATGGCAGAAATAATAAATATAAAAAAAATATATATATATATATTAAATAGAGGCCTTTAAATGCGGGCCCGTAACATGCAAGGTGACACGAGTTGGACCTCTTAAATTCTTAGCACAGCCGTACTCATGTCAATCACGATGCTTTAACTCGCATTGCTCACCGGGGTTGACACGTCAAGAAATACTCGTTAAGACATCATGAACAACACGAGGTCACTCGCCTATGGAGCCTAACTTACCATCCATGCACGCTTACAAAAGCATATACAAACAATCATACACAATAGTGGGGAGGGTGAGTGTGTCGTGGAGGTAGTGACTCAAGAACAAGTGTGTCGTAGAAGCTGTGGCCCAAGGGATTTGGTGTGTCTTGAAGCAATGAGTCCGAGGGGTGGCGTTATCAAGGCAGCGGCCCAAAGAAAGGGTGTGTCATGGAGGAGAATATTATTTTATTTAGAAATATTTTCTAAATAGTTGTGATGTATTTGATGTATTTATGTTACATGTGTAAGTTAATATGTTGTTTTGTCACTTTGAGAATTTATTTCTTAAGAATGTTTACACTAAGTCAAAATTTATAATTGGGAGTCATGTTTCAAGCGTAAGTGTCTAATGTATTCAAAAGGGAGCATGTTCATGAGATATTTATGGGAAGGTGCCACCCATTCTTTCCTTCCCTCTTCATTTCAAAATAAATGGGTGTGTCTTTTACGATGGTGGGGGGATTTTGCAAGGGGAGATGGTTGCTTGTGTTATGTTTAAAAAATCATTATTTCTATTGAATGTATTAGTGTTGTTTTGAATAAATATCAGAGTGAGTCTCTATTATTCTTGGTTTGCTTAGTAGTCGACCAAAATGTAGAGGGTTTGGTGATCTTTCAACCTCTATCAACTTAGGTGAGCTAGTGAATAGACTTTACTTGGCTCTATTAAATTTTATTTGAACCCAATATCAAGTCATTCGGAGTCTTTTATTTGAATCTAAATCAAGTAATGTTGGAGTCTTGAGCAGAGAGTTCTATACAAAGGTTGATTTTACTGTACTGGTCTTGAAATTAATTCCATATAAGATGCTAGAAAAATAAAAGTAAAAAATATAAAAATGATCTCCAAATCCAACTTGGTCATTCAATACTTTAATCTACTTTTAATTTCAGGATGTTTTGTTTATTGTGGAGGAAATTCTAAAGATTTGAAGAAGTTGAAGATCCTATTCTGGACAAAGAAACCAAGATGCTCTTTCTAGGCCACCAACAGGAATATCCAAGTAGCTCCACCCTCTAATTGGCCTAAAACACCCTTCCATCACTTCTATCATCTTAGAAGACCCTCATTAGCTATTAATTGATCATAATCGATCATTCACATACAACTGCCCACCGANACTTTTAATTTCACGATGTTTTGTTTATTGTGGAGGAAATTCCAAAGAGTTGAAGAAGTTGAAGATCCTCTTTTGTACAAAAAAACCAAGATCCTCCTTCTAGGCCACCAACAGGAATAAAACACCCTTCCATCACTTCTATCATCTTAGAAGACCCTCATTAGCTATTAATTGAACATAATCGATCATTCACATACAACTGCCCACCGGCATCACATTTCTCTTCTTCTTTATGAAACCATACTCGTTTGTTTGAAATTTCCAAAATTACATTTTAAATAGAAAACAAAAATTTAATACTTCCTTACTCTGTTAAGTGTATTTAGAAATTAAAAGAAATTTATGAATGTATCTATTATTAGTAAATTATAAAACACCAAATAAATAAAATTATCATCTTTCCAAATATCTGTTCAGATTATACAGAGATAATTCAGTAGCTAGGTTCTAACCACCTCAATTGAGCAGGTTCTTTGAAGTAGCTTCCAACGGTTATCTTTTTGATGAGCTTCATATAACTTCAAATCAATTAATTTTCACCATTTTTATCAAAAATCAAACGAGTTTCCATCCATATCTTCTTCCCCTGCACCTATATATAAAAATCCATTTTTTTCCAGTTAATTCTCTCTCGAAACAAGCCCCTGCATCTTTCTTCTTGCCCTGCTTCCCATCTTCCCTCTATTTCGATCTGCTGATATTACAAAAACATAAAAATCTGATTTTTTTCTTCTTTTCTTTCTTCGAGTTCCGCAATGAAAAAATGCTTCAATCTTTGCATCCGCAGTTCCGACACGGACGTGGATTCGGAACCGGCGATGGAACCTCCATGGGAAGCCTCTCCGGTGGTGGAACCTCCATGGGAACCATCTCCGGCGACACCTTCTGCGATACCTTCGGAATTGCGGTGGCCGGAGCTTCCGGATCGGCCGAACATTCAGAAGCTGCGCGTCATGATGCAGGACAACGCATTCACCATTGCGGCGGTCCGGTTCTCCCCCGATGATACTGCGCATGAAGTTGTGATAAGATTTGATGAGGATGGAGGAACGATGATGAAGCTGGTCTTGGATGGAGCGGAGATGTTGGAGGTGAATACGAAGCNAATTAATTTTCACCATTTTTATCAAAAATCAAACGAGTTTCCATCCATATCTTCTTCCCCTGCACCTATATAAAAAAATCCATTTTTTTCCCGTTAATTCTCCCTCGAAACAAGCCCCTGCATCTTTCTTCTTGCCCTGCTTCCCATCTTCTCTCTATTTCGATCTGCTGATATTATAAAAACATAAAAATCTGATTTTTTTTTTCTTTCTTCGGATCGCGCAATGAAAAAATGCTTCAATCTTTGCATCCGCAGTTCCGACACGGACGTGGATTCGGAAC
>JXCR01136177.1:31591-74144 GCA_002079205.1 Phalaenopsis hybrid cultivar | reverse complement strand
AATGGCCAGCTAAGCTCCCCATTGGCCATTTTCTATAAAATCCACCCCACGACCATGAATAGTGGGCGGTAAAAATTTTTCACCAAGGGCCTTCCAAATCTCTCTGAGAGCTTCTCTAAGACTCCCTCAGTTCAATCCAATCCATTTCCCCCTCTCAATTTTACCACAGAGAGCCAATTTTGAGCTCAAACCCTTGCCTGAAACCAGGACAAAACCCAATCCCAACTTACACACCACCAAATTCCCAATAGATTGGTCCTACACCTTCACAAGAGTGAAAGAAGCTAAAGCCCCATCAAATTACCCTTCCACAGANTAAAGCGCTCTTTCATCTAAACTATGAAAATTATGGGGTCAATTTGACTTCATCTTTTTCAAAACTAAAATTTTTAAACGTCCTTCCGAAGCAGGCAACGGGATTTTAGTTCTGATGACCGACAGCTTCTTACGGGCAAACCCCACACCAAAAATAGTGCCGACAGTTGTTTTGCGACGTTTGTATAAAATAAATTGAACTAGACAATAAACTAACAACGTTTTTTAATAAAGAAGGTTGGCATAATATCATTAAAAATTTTAAAGACTCCACGGGACGGGAGTACGACAGGCTACAAATGAAAAACAAATGAGATCAACTAAAGAAAGATTGAAAATTTTGGAAAGATTTAAAGCGTAGTTCAACTGGTTTGGGTTGGGATCCGATAAAGCGAACCATTGATGCTTCGGAAGAGTGGTGGGCAGAAATGCTCGCAGTAAGTAAAATTTTATTTTTCATAATTTGCATAATATAATTCTCTTTCAGGACTGACCAAAATGATTTGGGTTTTTTTTTTCCAGGTGGTGCCCGTAGCAAAAAAGTATAAAACTTGTGGAATTGAACCTGGTTTGGAGGAGAAGTTAGACCTGATGTTTGGGGGTATCGTTGCTACAGGAAATATGCATGCGTTCCCAGCGAGATAGGATTTGGTGAAACACAGGACAATGTTGTTGTCAGCTTATCAGATGATTCACCTGAATTCCCAAGTCCAGGTCCCACTGAGATTCAATCTACGAACCACTCTAAGCGATCTAGGTTCGAGAGTAAAAAAAAGGGTGGAGCTGCGTCTATCAGAAACCAGATATCATGCCTGATGGATTCTTCCAATGATGCCCCCAGTAAAGCGCAGAAAACGTCAATTAACGAGGTTATGGCAATTTTAGAGCAGGATCCGAGTATTGCAGCGGATGATGAGCTTTACTGCTTTGCTGTTGAGCTGCTTCAAGATTCGGTGCAGAAAGATTTTTTCACAGCAATTGCCAAATAGCTAAGGGTGTTGTATCTACGACATTTTTATGAGCGCAGAAAAATTTGAATGGACTTTTTTAGTAGTTGCCATGTGCTTATTTGAACAGTTTATGAGAAGACATGGTTATTTGAATTGTTGTTCATTGAGACTTTTCAGTTTAATTTGTTTTTTACATATAACTGTATTCATGAAAACTGCGAAAATTTGATCCGTTGATAAAACTTCCTTAGAATTCTGTACCTCTGATCTATACTAAATGCTTGTGTTATTACTTGTCACAGGTTAAATTATATAGTTCTGTTTCTAGTGATGATTAGTTTAATAATTTTATTAGGCGACATTTGGTGTCTCTTTTGTTGCACACCTTATTTCTTCCACACACCAAATGTCTTTTGCGACATTAGGAGCCACCCATTTCTTCTTCCACACACCAAATGTCTGCTCGAGTAAGTGATGATTAGTTTAATAATTTTATTATGAACATTTTAAACAAACATGGGCAATATGATCATTTTTACAGAAACAGTTACCCCACAGCTGTTTTTACACAGCTGCACCAAACAGGCTGCTAGCTTCCCCGCAACAGCTTTCTAGGGCAGCGTAGCTGCAGCTGAAAAACTGAGAACCTGCAGCTGCACCAAACAGACCCTTAGCTTTGGCTAAACCCCTTTTAAAAAAACTGTCACAACCCGATCCTGGGCTTGGAATTAACCAAGAAGGGAACAAAAGATCAGACAGTGAGAACTTAATTTTTTATATTCGTTTACAATTTAATAAATAAAAGTGTCGCTAATCAAATTAAATTAAAACAATATATTTAAAATTACCTCATTACTAGATGTCTGTGTCTTCATAAATGTTAACTTTTATAACACTTATCGGTAATTTTTTAATTAACTTAAAAAGTTAGTTTAAAATAACAATGAACTAAATAAACTAATGAATATTCATACTTATAAACCACAATAATAAAGGAGAAAATAAATCAATATACATGTCAATCATGCTTTTAAAAATTATTTTATGTTATTTAAAGAATTTTACTATATCAATAACATATTAATATCATTATATATTTGTACAACCGTCAGAGAAGCTGATTTGTAATCATACAAAGAGCAAAGTTCCTTCGAATGGAATGTTCATGCAATACAAGGATTTATGTTCATTTAGAATAAAAAACCGGAGTGGCTCTAATTTGGTAATTACATAGTGTTTCTTTCTTTGACAAAATATTATGTTCCGGAATGCTACTTGCACTTATGTTCATCTACTCTACAAAATTATCAGAGAGTCTTCAAATGCTAGGATCATATACATGCAGACTAATATAACATTATTGTTCACTCTTATGCTTTCAAACAATAAGAGGATTCCATTCTACCCCAATCATGCATCATGGTAGATTTAAGCACTATGCTCACGCAGTTGCCGCCACCGCCACCGGCACCGCCACCGCCACTGTTCGACAAAAAGATGAAGGAGATTAGGTCAGTGTGAAAGCTACTTAATAACATTAATAATGTTGAATTCTATTTTATTAGTGAAATTATACCTAATGATAGAGCAAGTGAATGTGGAGTTACTCAAATGAATAGATTCACCAACAATTAGTATTACAATTCTTTTTAATTTATTTGCTTTTGAATTATTGTTATTAAGATCTATTATATATTATGAAGTCAAAACAAAATTTCAAAAAGTCAACCCGATTCAATTTTAATATTTTTTTAATTATAAAAATAGAAAGAGTTCTACTATATAACAATACATAGAATTTAATAAAAAACTTGAAGCTATTTATATTTGAATTATGATGTCAAAATCAACAAATAATTATATTTAAATCAACCCGTGCCGCATACCCCAATCAATTGTTTGGTCTCCACACCCTTCAAGTCGGAGGTTCGAATCTCCTCCAGCACAGTTGGCCTTAAGGAGGTTGTACTCNTGTTTTGAAACGGGATTCAGGAGTGTTGCAGAAAAACTAACATACTCATTTTCTCTTGTTTCCCAGTCGTCAATTTCGTCCATTAAATGTTGGTAAATCTCATTCATTTGGTTTCTAGTTGGGACGAAATTGGAATAGTGGCAAACATAAACATTCTCTATCATATATAATTTGTTGATCCGTGCAGGAGTGAAAGTGTTCCATCTTCCTCGCACATAAACAACTCCTTGGTTAATTCCATGCAAATTTGCATAAAATTCTTTAACCACAGGAACCACCACGGCGGCAGTAGTGTAGCACAGCACTTCCTATCTTCGCCACACTATCGTTTCTTCAATATCTGTAGTGGGATTATTCAATCCGCGATTCACGAATCCTCATTCTTTGATTAATCTTTTCTTCTTCACCAATTTGTTGAAGATTCGCTACGCTTCCGCACTAATAAACTTTCGCCGATTGAAAACTCACATTCTGGGATTATCAGGAGAATTGGACGCCATATGAATGAAATTGGTGGAGATTCACTTCATTTTTTTAGGGAAAATATGAACTAGAAATCAAAATTTTGAGTTTAAAAAGACATTTCCTGCCCAAAAACTGCCAAAAATCGCCATTTGAACCCACATAACTGTCACTTCGCCGGTCTTGCCATCAGCGGGGTCGATGGCACCGTCGGCGAGCCTCTGTATTAATTTTGTCTGGACTCTTGGGAAAAACTCGCCAGCGGTGCCCAAGGCAAAATTTGCACAATTTAGCTCTGGATCGAATGCATTCCAATTTTTCTTCATGGATCCAATTTTTAAGATATTTCAAGGGTAAATAAGAGTATTAGAGTTTAATACTACCACAAACTAATGATACTTTCAAATAAAAACTACTATAATTGTGATAAAAATAGAGATAAACNCGGGCAACGAGATTTCAATTCCGATGACCGACAGCATCTTACGGGCAAACCCCACACCAAAAATAGTGCCGAGAATCACTTTCTCTCTTTACAATCATACTTAATTCTCTCCTAGAAATGTAATGAAGAAAAAACTTATCACTTTCTCTCTCCTTTTACAAACCTAGAACAAAATCTCCAGGTCCCTCACTCTCTCTCTTACTCGCCTCTCTCTTCTCTTTCCCTAAACTCTTCTCCACACCACATGCATGCCCTAGACTCCTCTCCTTTTTAATTAGGGGTTGCCTCCATTCCAAAAGAATTCAAAATTTCCTCCCAATTTCTCTCCAAAAGTCACACCTTTTGAATCCAAAAAGTCATATCCATTAATTCAAGAGACATATCCCTTCATTAAAGTGCCTTCGAAAGTGTCTAGATGTATTAAAACACTCCATGGGGCGTTTGAATCATTTGGAGCCTTCAAAATCTGCTCAAAATTCATCCTGAATTGCCTTAATCCATCTTATATTGTCTCTGGCACCTCAGGTGCTAGTTATCTGGATTTTTGCACCTCAAACGGCACCCTGCAACAGCTCCACTATTTTGCCCCGTTTCAGTTGTGTTTCGCTCCTAACAGATATGCCTACAAAATAAGCATGAAAATAACATTAATTTAAAGTGTAATTTTATTTAAAAATATATGAGAAATCTAAATTAGATTAAGCATAGAAAGATATATTGAAATGTGTCAAGTCATAATTTTCTTTCTTGCTCGTTTTTACTCCAAATTGCACCATTTTTGCTTCATTTTCTCCAAAAGTCCATTTCTGGTACCTGAAACCAAAAATATGCAAAACACCTTCTTTTAAAGTGTAATATCATTAAAAATCATTAAAATTGAGCATAAAATATACATCAAAAGTAGGTAATTTTTAAGTGTGTCAATCGGCTAGCCTATCAAACATCTCATCTAAAAAGGGTAAAGGAAAATGATTCTTCTTAGTGAATGAGTTTAAATTTATGTAATCAATATATATACGCTACCAAGTGACATATCTAGTGGGGATCAATTCATTTTATTCATTCAATAGCACAATCACTCCCCCTTTCTTAGAAACACAATGGATAGGGCTAACCCAATGCTATCTAAAATGGGATAGATAATACCCACATTAGCCACTTAAAAACTCCTTCTTAACAAATTCTTTCATAATAAGGTTCATTCTACTTTGAGGATCTGCCTAGTGCTTATGATTTTCCTCCATCAAGATCTTATGCATACATATTAAAGGACTAATACTCTTTATGTCTGTTAAGGTCCATCTAAAAGCGTTTTTAAAGTTCCTCAAAACACTCATCAATTTTTCCTCTTTTGAGCTACTCAGTTCTAAGGATATAATTCTCAACAATGTAGATGACTTTCCCATGTAAGCATACTTCAAATATTTGGGAAGCACCTTCATCTCAAGTTCATTGGGTTCCTCAATGGAAGGAATAAGAGGTTTACAATTTCTTCAGTATCAAGTGTTTCAAACAACTCTCTAAAAATTCTTGGATTATCTTCAAACATATGAGCAGATTCATCCATAAATTTTGTAGAATCATCTTCACTAAAATCTTGCTCCAGTTATTTAAAATTACAACTCTTCCAAAAGTGGCTGCCACACAAATTATCATTCAGGTCCATCCTAAAACATGCATATTCATTATAATTTGAAGGAAGCTTCATGGATTTTAACACATTAAATGTTACCTTCTAATTGTTCACTCTCATTACCAATTGTCCTTTCTGCACGTCAATCATTGCTATGTCAATGGCTAGGAAAGGTCTACCTAATATGATGAGGATATCCTTATCTTCATGCATATCTAATATAATGAAATCAACTTGGAAGATAAATTTATCCTCCTTCACTAGAACATCCTCTAAAACCCCTCTCGAATAAGGTTAATGCTTGCACCAAAATCACATAGAGCCTTGTCATAGAACTTCTCTCCAATTTCACATGGAATAGTAAAGATCTCGGGATCCTTAAGCTTTTGAGGAAGCTTCTTTTGAATGATAGCTTGACACTCCTCGCTGAGTGGTAGCATCTCATAATCTCTAAATATCTTCTTCTTATTAAGGATCTCCTTCATGAACTTTTCATAGATGGACATCTACTCTTAAGCCTCTGTGAAAGGGACGTTCATTGTCAGTTTCTTGAATACTTCTAAGATTCATGAAAATTTTTTATCCAGTATTTGTTTTTGGAGTATATGAGGAAATAGTGGCGGTAGTCTTTCTAATTTATTCACAGTGGGTAAGAATAGTTTTCCTGAATCTTTGGAAAGGTCTTCCATAAGTCTTGCAGGTTCCATTTTCTCTTTCTCTACCTTAGAATCTTTTTGGACCACTTCCTCAAACTCTCATCTACTCCTCAACTTCACTGTCTTCACGTGATAACTATAATTTCCATAAGGTTCGCCCCAATGTTACTAGAAAGAGTTCATTGGGTCAGCTGCTAAGTCCTTAAGTTTGACTGCTAAGTGAGTTTGCAATCTATCCCAACTGGTTCTCTATTTTAACAATAGCTACACTTTGGCTTTGTAGCTAATTCCTCATTTGTAAAAATAACTTCTTCTCAAGACAACTTATTTTCATTGATGGGTTGGTTTGCATTAAAAACAAAAGAATAAGAAGGTATCATGTTAGAATAAGAAGGTCACATGTTAGAACTACCATAATTATTCCAATTCTGAACAAGGTTAGGTTTATTACTCCCCTTTTATTGGTTCCCTGAATCTTGATTATTGTTCTAACTAAAGTTTGATTGATTCCACCAGTTGGGATTGTAATAATTATAATAAGAGTTGTGCATCTTATTATTGATTGTGATTTGAGTCTTAAAAGATGAAGTGTTAGCATCAATCAATTTTTTGAATGAATTTTCCTTAATTACATGTGATCCTTGAGATTGGATCATCCTTAATTGGTCTTGCTTCTAGATATAACAACTACCTGAGAAGTTAGAATTGAAAGCATGTATATGTCATGTACACTTGCTACCTTTATGAGATTCACTCGTTTATAAGGACATTAAAAATTATTGGTAGCCATCTCCTCAATCAGAGAATTGGACTCATCAAATAGCTTTGATATATGCGACTCACCTGTGGCGGCATCTATAATAGTCCTAAGAGATCCTACTAAATAGTTGTAAATGGTTTGAATATCAACAAATCGGGTAGTGCATGATGGTGACACTTCCTAAGAAGCTCCTTAAATCATTCTCAATCTTCATAAATCATCTCACATTCATGCTGGTAAAATGAAGTTAAATCATTCTTAAGTTTAGCAATTTTTTAAGGTTTGAAATATTTAGCTAGGAATTTCTGGGCTAAGTCACTCAACGTCTTAATTGATCTAAGTGCTAATGATTTTAACCACATTTTGGATTTTTTCCTGAAGGAGCAAAGGGAAAGCCTTAAGCTAACAGTATCGTGGAAACACCGTTATAGCAAAACGTCACAGAGTTTCAAGAAACTCATTAGATGTAAGTTTGGATTTTCAGATGGGGTTCCCCCAAACTGGTTGTTCTGTACCATTTGGATGATAGCAAGTTTTAGTTTGAATGTGTTAGCTTCTATGAAAGGGTTTGAATACTTAAATTGATTTCGTCTGTGGTAGGGTTAACATAGTTTCTTAAGGGTCTATGTGCATTTGGATGTTCATGGGTTGGTTCCTGAATTTATAGGTTGTTTTGTGGATTGTTTTCCATCTCTCCTATGAGTTGTTCAATTCTCTTTTGTTTCTTAATTTTTCTAATAGTTATCTCTAACTCAGAATTGTGTGGTTCAAGTAACATAGGTTCTAAACTATGCATATACAAACTAGAGATCCCTAATCCTAAAAGTTCACACACAATCAAATGAAAATAATTTTGGTTTTAAAAAAATGAAAATAATTAAACACAAGAAATTAACATGACACGTTTTCCAATTCTAAGACCTTAATTAAACTAAAATTTTCTTAAATCAAATCACCGTCACTCCTAGGCAATGTCGCCAAAAACTTGAACATGCGTATAGGCGTAACCACACACTGGGGGCTCATGCAAGTGCGCATGTCGTATCAGTAATATCAAATTTTAGAGTCTGGAATGTTGATCCTACAAAGAATGAGGTAATTCAAAATATGAAAAGTTCTATTCTATTTTTTTAAGTATTAACATGAAAAGTTGAAAATGTTAAAGTCTGAAAAGCTAACCTAATGTGTTACAACAAACATTAAATTTAAATCATAAATAGGTAATCCTACTTTTAGCAATTTGGATTGAAAGATATCAAATACTTAGAATGCTCATCCTTGTAATAAGTTAAGTGAATGACACAGAATGTATCGTACAAGTAGTAAAATATCCAATGACAAATATGAGCAGCAATCTTCTTTACCCTCTCCCGAGCACATAAAGAATCTTGGATAGAAATGAGTTTAATTCTTTTAATCCCATAATTATCCCTTCAAAGTATGTTTCCCTTACATTTTCATCTCCCCACAAGACATATCAACATATACCTTATTGTCTAATGTGATTAACTTAGTTGATTCTACCATAACTTTCCCAAGTCATATGGTTCACAACACATCTTGACAATTCACTTGGCCAGAATGAAAAGTAAATAAAGTTCTTAAGGTTAATCATCACCATTTGATAATAAAGAAATTACATAGCACTTCACATGCCATTCATCCATCCTAATCATCAGAAGAAAGCGATAAAGGTTTACCCAAGAAGCATGCTAATTTCTCCAAACAAATGTATTCAACACAAGAGAAATCCATTAAATCTTTATTACAACTGAGATATATAAAATAATAAACAAAGATACTCAGATATTCCTCCTTTACAATGACCAAAGTTGACTCTAAAACAACACTCTTCCTGATTTACCCACTCTTGCTTGATAGAACAGCACTCCCTCAGCACTTAGAAGAAAAACTTTGGTTCCCTAAAGCAAGAAAAACCCTTAAGTAATCAATCTCTCATCAATCCTCTCTTAATCTCTCATAAATCTCTCTCCCAAGGGCATCAATCACTCAAAAGCAGTAACACATGACTATTTATAAGCTTTTCCACTTAACATCCATGACTCCCACCTTTAGCACACGATTCCCCCATGACTTAGCACTTGAACTACAGTAACTGCCCAAAACAGTTGTCGGCGCCTAACTGCCTAGGTGTCAAGCTATCTATATGCTTAAGGTTGAACGGGCGCCTCGACACCCAACAGTTGAGCTCCTAGGCACTTAGAACTAGGACTTGGCACTAAGTGTTCGGGTTTAGAATGTCAGGACTGGCACTTAGGCGTCTAATGGTCTGACGCCTATGCGCCATTACCATTTTTCTCTTATGTGCTCCAAGTTTTCTCTTATTTTTCCCACTTAAATTACCTGTTATACCAACAAAAAAATATTAAAAAAAAACCTTCCTTAAAGTGCAATATCATCAACAGAAATGTAGAAAAATAATCATAAATTCTGTAACTTTTTCATTCATTAGTTATCACCAAATTAGGATTCATTCAGAAGATGAGTAGAAAACTACTTTTAAGACCCCGAATGGACTTTATTAATGGTTGGTGATGCCCTTAGACTTTCAAATGCTCCAAGTACATTTATGAGATTAATGAAAATTGTCCAAAAACCTTTTATAGGAAGATTTTTGGTTATCTATTTTGATGATAACTTAATTTTTATCCCAAGTGAGATAAACTATTTTGAACACTCTCGGGGAGTATGTGAAATTCCAAGGAAAGAACAATTTTAAATCAAATTGAGTAATTGCTTCTTCTTACAAAATGAGGTAATTTTCTTAGGATCTATTGTTTCTGCTGTTGGAATCATGCCTAACCATTCAAAAGTTTAGATAATCTTAGACTGGCCCTCATCTAAGAATTTCACTTATGTCAGTTTTCAAGGCCTAGCTACTTTTTATTGGAGATTATCAAAGACATTAGTATAGTTGTTGTCCCAATTACTAACATATTGAAATTGGAGAATTTCATTGGACCCATGTAGCACAAAAATCTTTAGATCAGGTTAAGGTTTTAATAACATCTACTCCTATACTTAGGTTGCGTGATTTTCTTAAACCTTTTAAGATAATATGTGATGGCATTGAAATTGATGGAATCGTAAGTCAAGAAAATCACCCAATAGCTTTCTTTAGTGAGAAATTGAATGAGGCCAAGTAACGATATTCAATAGATGATAGAGATATTTATGTTGCCATTCAATCTTTGAGACATTGGCGTCATTACTTTTTACATAAGGAGTTCATTATGATCATCATGCCCTCAAATTGAATAATACGAAATGAAAGTTAAGCCATAGACATGCTACATGGGTTGGATTTCTTCAAGATTATTCTTTTTTTCTAAAGCATAAACCTAGAATTGACAATAAACCTGTTGATGCCTTACCTAGAGTGACTTTAACTATATGCTCTCTAGAACTAAAAATTTTTGGATTTGATCGGATAAAAAAAAATACCTTATGTGCCCAAACTTAAATCTAATTTATATGGAAAACATAGATAAACCGTTGTCTCTTCAATGAATATTCTTTTTTTTTAATGGGTATCTATATGAGGGAAAATAACTTTGTAATCCTAGAAATTCACTTAGACAATTTTTAATCTCTGAGCTGCAATCTTAAAGAATAGTTGGACACTTTGGAAAGGAAAAGACCATCTGTTTAATAGAAAATTGATTTTTTTTTTCCTTCAATTAAGAGAGATGCTTAAAAATTAATAGCCCAATGTTTGTCCTGTATACAAGCTAAAATCATTAAGCAAAAATTTGGTCAACATGTTGCATTGTTGGTACCCTATAGGCCTTTGATAGATCTCTTCATGGATTTTATCTTATGATTATCCCACATAGCTTGTGGACATGATAGCATATTTGTCGTAGTTGATTGCTTCTCAAGGATTACCTATTTTTTGCAATGCACTAAAACCAATGATGCTTCCCACATTGCTAGATTACTGCTTAAAGAAACTGTACGTCTACATGGTCTACCTTCATCCATTGTGTCCAGCCATGATGTTTGATTTGTTTCCTATTTTTTGAAAACCATTTGGAAGTTATTAGGCACAAAATTAAAATTCTCATCTGCCTTTTAACCTCAAATAGATGGCTAAACTCAGGTAGTTAATCGAACATTAGGAAATCATTTAAATTTCCTTATAGAAAAGAGTTTAGAAAATTGAGATTTGCACCTACCTTCCTCTAAATTTGCATATAATAGTACTATTTCTATGGCAAACAAGACTTCAACTTTTGAAATTGTTTATGGCCAAAATCCCAAACAACCCATTGATATAGCCAAGCTCCCACCTCATGCATTCTTTGATTATGCATTTTCATTTGCCATAGATTTTCAAACCATCCATGAAACCATAAGAAATAAAATTACTTTAAGCAATAACCAGTATGTTTTTAAAGCAAATCATAATAGGCCAACAAGAGAATTTAAAGAAGGTGGCAATGTTTTGGTTTGCATTCATCCTGTGTGGTATCACACCACTAAGTTTAAGAAATTTCATGAAAGTTCTTGTGGCCCCTTTTAAATTCTTAGAAAAATTTGATCCAATGCCTATCACCTTGATTTGCCTACCGATATGCTAATCCATCCTATTATTAATATTAAAGATATTCTATCATATGAAGGAGTTAGCAAACCTCTATTTTTTCAGACTAACTCGTTGGCAGAAGAAATACTGAAAAAATAGTTGTTTGTGTAAAAACCTTCTTTTCATGAAGTTGAATGTGTCATCACCAATAAAGTGCCACTTGAACCAACTGCCAAGCGTCATTTTTTAATTCGTTGGAGGAATAAGCCACCCATTGAAAACACATAGCTGAGACCACTGATTTAGAAACTTTAGCCCCACAATTAGTCAAGATTTCTTAGAATTAAACTCTATGGAGAGTTCAATTGAGCCTGAGGGAGTTGATATAGCACATCATCAAAATGAAGTTAAAGATCTACTTACAAGAGCTGAAGCAAGAGCCCAGTCAAGGCCTATCTTAAGAGTCATATCATAAAATATTTGAATTTCTATTTCATTATTTATATTTCAATTTCAGTTTCTAGAAAGTGTGAATTTTCAACTTTGTAGGATTTTATGGATAGTCATAAGAAAATAATAAAATAATAAATTATGAAGGTGGTTAGCACCTTCCTTCATTAATGACCACATTTCACCCTTCAAAAGTTCCTCCTTTTGTTGATATTGTATTATTGTGATCGCTNATAAATTAGGAAGGTGGTTAGCACCTTCCTTCATTAATGACCACATTTCACCCTTCAAAAGTTCCTCCTTTTATTGATATTGTATTATTGTGATCCCTATAAATAAAGCTAATATGTAATGCTTTGGATTAGTGGTTAAATGAAATATTTGAGTGAGAACTTTCGCTCTTGGTGCTTGATGCTTGGTAGTTTAAATGTTGCCTTTCCTTTGGTCAGATTAGGTATTTATTTTTTATTTTCTTTTATGTTATTCATTAATCCTCCGTAACACTTCCCGTTAAACTCTTCACAAATTTTCATCCACTTCCTAAGCTTCNAAATGTTGCCTTTCCTTTGGTCAGATTAGGTATTTATTTTTTATTTTCTTTTATGTTATTCATTAATCCTCCATAACACTTACCGTTAAACTCTTCACCATTTTTCATCCACTTCCTAAGCTTTTTATAATATCAACAAACCAACAACCAAAGCATTTTAACCATTCCAAGCTCCTCTTTGTAGCTCTTGGTCAAGCAACAGTATATTAAGACCTAGTCAAGTTCCCTAACCCTGAACACCCTTATAACCCACCCATCTAATCTCGATCATAAGTACACATCCTAAGCTGACCACGAATAATCATGTCTAGTCATTTACCTTTTATTAAGTCACTATTCCAAAAAGATAATTTCAATCAGCCGAAACGACCTTAATTCATCTTGATATTTTAGTCATCACTCCCTCCTAAATCTTTTAACATTCCACCAAAACCTCCACATCATAACACGTGACCAAAATCCAAATATCAATAGTAAATTGTAATACTTTATCTCATCCAAAAGACCACCCACCTCCATCACACAGTCTTGGCCGTCAACACTACACGGTGCACTGGATGATGTATTGCTCTGTCGAAAACTTTATTGATCTGCGATGAATGTTGAGTTTATGCAATGTATTTTGTGACTTGGCAAGAGATTTCAGCACAAGGAGCAAATGGTGGTCAATGGTCGATACTGACCAGCAAGTGATAGTCAACAGTGGTCAATAACTATATTAGTGGGCAGCGTTCACTATACCCTCTATGTAAAAATGGGGGATTCAACTCCTTCCTCTGGTTCAAGGTCTAGTTCTCTCTCAAAAGATGAATAGGGCTAAGACATCTCTACAAATAAAGAAAGAATCTGGATTACTCTATCAGGGCAAGAGAGATTCTCTCAGTAGGATAGCATTTTTGAATTTCTTAAGAATGTTGGAATTTAGTGATATTGGGCTAATTAAATTCATCTCACTGAGTGACATTTATCTATAAGCTTATTAGAATTGGAATCTATTTGACCTTCGAAATGGGCACCAGAAGCTTCCAAAAACGACTTAACAGCTTGAACTGGGCTTGATTTAACTTAAATTGGGTCAATTTTGGTATCATTGTGTTTATCTTGTCGAGCTAATCAATTTGACTATAAATTTGCTTAAATCAGAGTTCTTGATTATCTTTAATTGAACTATAAACTTTCCTTCCTGAAAAATTTACCGTGAGATTCATGCTATGCTTTGGGATTCATGCCAATGATAAAAATTTGTTGGTGTTCTAATGATTTACATAATTTTAGGGGGGGGGGAGGGGGGGAAAGAGCATATTAGTTGGGGATAGTGAACCAATTAAGTAGGGCAGTAAGCCTTTCATGACAATAATTGATTAGAGCTTGTACTTGAACAAATGTATATACTTATATTATTATTCAGTTGTTAGATGAATAAATTTAAATTTATTACTTAACTTATTTATGATTGTGAATAATAGCATTTAAATCCCATTAAAAAGCTTTAATCCAATCTTTAATATCACATAAAAAACATCACTATCACGTCATTTCTAATAATAAAACACACATTTTCATAAATAAATTTTATCAAGCCAAAGTGCCATAAACTTTACATGTTAAATATGGAAATACATAAAAATTGTGCCGCATGTATGTAAATTTCTCTAACTAAAAACTATAAATTATAACTAAAAATATAATTAATTTAAATAAAATATGATTAAAAATAATATAAAAATCAAGTACTCTTTATATTATTAACTAAAAATTAATTTAAAAGCTAAATAATAAAAACTCAAATCATAGTTTTGGCAAGAAGTTACATATTAATATAATACTAATGGAATTCAAATTTCAATTGAAACTTCATACAAATTTAAAAAATTTACTAAAGACAAATAAATAAATCCTATACTTTCAATTCTTCCCATTCTTTCACGTAAATTACATTAAAGATGGCTTTCGCCTAAATCTTCAACATTTTAGCACATATATGCATTTAATCTACATCAGAAAGAAATTTATCATAGCTATTGTTTAAAAAAGAAGACAGATTTCTCTAGCAACTTGTACACATAGGCGTGCAGATTATAAAACTTTGCTTGTAAGAGCAAGGGTTTCATGTTTAGTTTAAAAGTTTGGACTTTAATCTAAGCTCAATAACAATTACCTCAATTTGTTAAAGTTCAACAAAATTAGATTAATGTTAAGTTCAAATCAAATAAATTAAATGAGTTGCTTATTTAAAATTTTATGATCATGAAATCAATTATGCCTAAATCAAAATTGAATAAAAAATCATAGCATTATGTCGAGTGCTTAATTGTCCAAAAATAAATAAAAAATCTGTTTAATAAAAATCATAAAACAATTTATCTTCAATGGATGATAGTTTATTAGAACTTTCAGCCAGGGGATCGTTCATGTTTCAGAAATCTGAAAATTAAAAAATTCACAAAAATATATGAACAATTGAAACGAAAACTCAATCGAATGCTGCAAGCCTTAAGGATCTGAAAAGGAGGAGCTCAGAAATATGTATATGAATGGATTTGAATTGTCCTCATGATAAAAGAGGGTTCGGATTAACGAGAGAACCATCATAGCTGCCTCCACAATCTTTAAAGTCGACGAAAAGCAGTAAGGAAACATCGAAGAAATCAATATCTAAAACTAAAATTAAAAGAAAACGAACGAAAGACCGGGTAAGAAAACAAAAAATAGGAAGGCGCTGCGGCCATCTCCAAGGAAAACAATGCCGCTCGGCCGTCCGATCAGGATTCATTCCCGCCGAGACCTCCCTATCGACGCCCGGTAGAAACCCTAAAACGCGATTCGGCCGGCACCCTTTTTATCCTCTGAACCAAATTTATACTTGGGACAAGTTAGGTTTTAATTTTTAATTTATAAAAAAATTACATAAAGTTTAATATTTATACTTAGTGACATAATCATCTACCTGAAATTATACTTCTTTTTTTAAAAGTAAGTGATTACATACATGTCGCCAAATTCTTATGTATTATCATATTTAAATACCTGAACTTAAGTGTTATGGGCATATCATACCAGCCGTTACACATTTTTAAAAAAGAAAACTCGTAACATCGCCCGTCTCCACTCAATCGCTTCAAAAGGATAAATTGTGATGATGTGCCCCCTGTGTTACACCAACGAAACTCCAGTTCTCCATCTGTGCAGCTACGATGTTAAGAAAGATGGAGATGTCTAGGCCTATACCAATTCAGAGACGGTTGGAGATTTCCTCCACATTCCCCATGAGCCAGAGAGCCAATGGAACAATTACGTGATCATAGGCGGCAAGTGTGAGGAGCATGGTGGCAGAGAAGTCCATGAGGAGGCTTTTGATTCATATAGATAACGATAGGGAGCTCTTTACTATACTTGTAGATAAAAGATGTCACTTTTGTACATCTTAGATGCATACTTGCATAGTTTTGATATTTTTTTTCAATCTTTGGATGTAGTAATGCAGATGCAAAATTTCAAGGTGAGCTAGTGAACTAGCAGTCCATTGACTTGTCCTTGATTGCCAAACATGTAGTGGTTGGAGGTGTTGGTGGAGATGAAAATTTTAGCCCACTATATTGGAAGGAGTCCCAATATGGATTTCACCTCCTCAACTTTGTGGAAGCCGACTGATGAAGTGCTAGAAGGCATCATTGTTGCAGTAATCGTAGAGTTGAAAGGAGATGAGAAAAGAAAGGCAAGTGACCAGTGATGCGACAGTTCCATTTTTTTTTTTACAGACATGCAATGGCATGGTATGTTTGATGTGCTCATAGCTAATATTTGAGTTTTAGGTGTTAAATATGATAATGCAAAAGAATTGGGTGATATATATGTTAATCCCCCTTACAAATATAGTAATGATAGAATTTTTGATGTGATGTTAAATATTTGTGTGGTATATATATGTAGATATTTTGCTTGGATATTAGAAATGTTAGAAGATCAAAATTTTATGGATTGTATGTAAAGCCTTCTTTTTTCCTTNACTTTTGTACATCTTAGATGCATACTTGCATAGTTTTGATATTTTTTTTCAATCTTTGGATGTAGTAATGCAAATGCAAAATTTCAAGGTGAGCTAGTGAACTAGCAGTCCATTGACTTGTCCTTGATTGTCAAACATGTAGTGGTTGGAGGTGTTGGTGGAGAAGAAAATTTTAGCCCACTATATTGGAAGGAGTCCCAATATGGATTTCACCTCCTCAACTTTGTGGAAGCCGACTGATGAAGTGCTAGAAGGCATCATTGTTGCAGTAATCGTAGAGTTGAAAGGAAATGAGAAAAGAAAGGCAAGTGACCAGTGATGCGACAGTTCCATTTTTTTTTTTTTTGACAGACATGCAATGGCATGGTATGTTTGATGTGCTAATAGCTAATATTTGAGTTTTAGGTGTTAAATATGATAATGCAAAAGAATTGGGTGATAAATATGTTAATCCCCCTTACAAATATAGTAATGATAGAATTTTTGATGTGATGTTAAATATTTGTGTGGTATATATATGTAGATATTTTGCTTGGATATTAGAAATGTTAGAAGATCAAAATTTTATGGATTGTATGTAAAGCCTTCTTTTTTCCTTAAAAAAATCTAAATAAATATAAATTATTTCATTTTTATAAAATAAATGTATGAAATAATATTTAACTTTAAATAAATTTATGAAACTCAACTTGGGTAGGGTGTGACAAGGACTGCAACATGTACTCATGATTAGGGCTCCGGTAAGTTGTGACTCCCAAGTGAGGCTTAAAGTTATTTTTTTAGGAAGTTGCAGTAATTTGAAGAAGCAAATGTGAAGTTGTTGTAAGAGAAGCTACTATAAGAGAAGCTGCTATGAGAAAGTTGTTGATGATGCATTATATCTTTTGGGATAGTTCAGTTGTGTTGCAAGTGTTTTTAAGGAAAAGACCCTAATACCCTTTATTTGCTTCCCCTTTTATTTTTATAGATACTTTCTTTATATTTACCCTTCTCAAGAATTCCTTTCCAAAAAGCCTCTATTGAAAAGAGACAGAGCGAAGAAGGCTAAAAATGAAATTACATAAAAACAAAGAAGAAAATAAAAAGAATAAATATGAAGATGTCCTATAGGACAATTTTCATAACATAAACCTTAGAAGAATGAACTAAAATGAATCAAAACATACTCAATTTATGAAAATATCCTAGGAAACCCTGGCAAAACAACTTAAAATCCAAACACAAAACCTAAAATTGAATTTATTCTGTTCCGGATCCAAAGAGACCTCCCACCACAATGTATCTTCGTGATCAATTACATCTCTGAGGTTATCTAGGAAGACTCTTGATACGAGAGGTTGAGCTTGCTCTTACAAAGAATCCTAATAATCAGGTACAATGGAGGATTTCCTTCATCTATACTAGGGAAATCTCTTACTGTCAAGGCTAAATTAGGTCCTCAGGCATATGATGTAACCTCTGTTTTGATATTTTCAAAGTTCGACTCTCCAAGTTATCTGAATGTCGTCATATAACTCTTTTTTTCAAATAACCTTCTTTCTTAGACCATCGAAATGATTCAGACAAAGAAGATAGATTGGAATGTGAGAAAATAAGATGAAACTAGACAAACAAATTAAAAAAGATGGAGGACTTTTATAAGGTAGNCCAAGCTCCTCTTTGTAGCTCTTGGTCAAGCAACAGTATATTAAGACCTAGTCAAGTTCCCTAACCCTGAACGCCCTTATAAACCCACCCATCTAATCCAGATCATAAATACGCATCCTAAGCTGACCACCAATAATCATTTCTAGCCATTTACTTTTTATTAAGTCACTTTTCCAAAAAGATAATTTCAATCAGCTCAAACGAGCCTAATCCGTCTTGATATTGTAGTCATCATTCCCTCCTAAATCTTTTAACATTCCACCAAAACCTCCACATCATAACACGTGACCAAAATCCAAACATCAATAGTAAATTTTAATACTTTATCTCATAAAAAAGGCCACCCACCTCCATCACACAGTCTTGGCGATCAACACTACACCGTGCACTGGATGATGTATTGCTCTGTCGAAAACTTTATTGATCTACGATGAATGTTGAGTTTATGCAATGAATTTTGTGACTTAGCAAGAGATTTCAGCACAAGGAGCAAATGGTGGCCAATTGTCTATATTGACCAGCAAGTGGTAGTCAACAGTGGTCAATAACTATATGAGTGGGGAGCGTTCACTATACCCTCTATGTAAAAATGGGGGATTCAACTCCTTCCTCTGGTTCAAGGTCTAGTTCTCTCTCAAAAAATAAATAGGGCTTAGACATCTCTACAAATAAAGAAAAAATCTGGATCACTCTATCAGGGCCAGAGAGATTCTCTCAATAGGATAGCATTTTTGAATGTCTTAACAATGTTGAAATTTAGTGATATTGGGCTAATTAAATTCGTCTCACTAAGTGAAAATTATCTATAAGCTTATTAGAATTGGAATCTATTTGACCTTCGAAATGGGCACCGGAAGCTTCAAAAAATGACTTAATAGCTTGAACTGGGCTTGATTTAACTTAAATTAGGTCAATTTTGGTGTCATTGTGTTTATCTTGTCAAACTGATCAATTTGACTATAAATTTACTTAAATCGGAGTTTTTGATTATCTTGAATTGAACTATAAACATTCCTTCCTAAAAAATTTAACGCGAGATTCATGTTATGCTTTGGGATTCATGCCAATGATAAAAATCCGTTGATGTTCTAATGATTTACATAATTTTAAGGAAAAAAGAAAAGAGTATATTAGTTGGGGATAGTGAACCCATCAAGTAGGGCAGTAAATGAGCAATATTTGCAAGCTTTTCAAGACAATAATTGATTAGAGCTTGTACTTGAACAAATGTATATACTTATATTATTATTCAGTTGTTAGATGAAAAAATTTAAATTTATTACTTAATTTATTTATGATTGCGAATAATAGCATTTAAATCCCATTAAAAAGATTTAATCCAGTCTTTAATATCACATAAAAAACATCACTATCACGTCATTTCTAATAATAAAACACAAATTTTGCCATAAATGTAAATATTAAACTTTACATGTTAAATATGTAAATACATAAGAATTGTGACGCATGTATGTAAATTTCTCTAACTAAAAACTATAAATTATAACTAAAAATATAATTAATTTAAATAAAATATGATTAAAAATAATATAAAAATAAAGTACTTTTTTATATTATTAACTAAAAATTAATTTAAAAGCTAAATAAAAAAAAACTCAAATCATAGTTTTGACAAGAAGTTACATATTAATATAATATTAATGGAATTCAAATTTCAATAGAAACTTCATACAAATTTAAAAAATTTACTAAAGACAAATAAATAATCCTATACTTTCAATTCTTCCCATTCTTTCGCCTAAACCTTCAAAATTTTCGCACATATATGCATTTAATCTAGAACAGAAAGAAATTTATCATAGCTATTGTTTGAAAAAGAAGACAGATTTCTCTAGCAACTTGTACACATAGGCGTGCAGATTATAAAACTTTGCTTGTAAGAGCAAGATTTTCATGTTTAGTTTAAAAGTTTGGACTTTAATCCAAGCTCAATAACAATTACCTCAATTAGTTGAAGTTCAACAAAATTAGATTGATGTTAAGTTCAAATCAAATAAGTTAAATGAGTTGCTTATTTAAAATTTTATGATCATAAAATAAATTATGCCCGAATCAAATTTGAATAAAAAATCATAGCATTATGTCGAGTGCTTAATTGTCCAAAAAAAAAAAAAATCAGTTTAATAAAAATCATAAAACAATTTATCTTCAATGGATGATAGTTTATTAGAACTTTCAGCCAGGAGATCGATCATGTTTCAGAAATCTGAAAATTAAAAAATTCACAAAAATATATGAACAATTGAAAAGAAAACTCAATCGAATGCTGCAAGCCCTAAAGATCTGAAAAGGAGGAGCTCAGAAATATGTATATGAATGGATTTGAATTGTCCTCATGATAAAAGAGGGTTCGGATTAACGAGAGAACCATCATAGCTGCCTCCACAATCTTTAGAGTCGACGAAAAGCAGTAAGGAAATATCGAAGAAATCAAGATCTAAAACTAAAATTAAAAGAAAAAGAACGAAGAACCGATTAAGAAAACAAAACATAGGAAGGCGCTGCGGCCATCTCCAAGGAAATCAATGCCGCTCGGCCGNAAGAGGGTTCGGATTAACGAGAGAACCATCATAGCTGCCTCCACAATCTTTAAAGTCGACGAAAAGCAGTAAAGAAATATCGAAGAAATCAAGATCTAAAACTAAAATTAAAAGAAAAAGAACGAAGGACCGGGTAAGAAAACAAAAAATAGGAAGGCGCTGCGGCCATCTCCAAGGAAATCAATGCCGCTCGGCCGCTCCGATCAGGTTTCATTCCCGCCGAGACCTCCCTATCGACGCCCGGTGGAAACCCTAAAACGCGATTCGGCCGGCAGCCTTTTGATCCTCTGCACCAAATTTATACTTGGGACAAGTTAGGTTTTAATTTTTAATTTATAAAAAAATTACATAAAGTTTAATATTTATACTTATAACACTAGTGACATAATCATCTACCTGAAAATTATACGTCTTTTTTTAAAAGTAAGTGATTACATACATGTCGTCAAATTCTTATGTATTATCATATTTAAACTCCGAACTTAAGTGTTATGGGCATATCATACATGTCGTTACACATTTTTAAAAAAGAAAGCTCGTAACATCGCCTGTCACCACTCAGTTGCTTCAAAAGGATAAACTGTGATGATGTGCCCCCCTGTGTTACACCAACGGAACTCCAGTTCTCCACCTGTGCAGCCACGATGTTAAGGAAGATAGAGATGTCTAGGCGTATAACAATTTGGAGACGGTTGGAGATTTCCTCCACATTCCCCATGAGCCAGCGAGCCAATGGAACAATTACGTGATCATAGGCGGCAAGTANGGATTCATTCCCGCCGAGACCTCCCTATTGACGCCCGGTGGAAACCCTAAAAAGCGATTCGGCGGTCCGCCTTTTGATCCTCTGAACCAAATTTATCTTTGGGACAAGTTATGTTTTAATTTTTAATTTATAAAAATATTACATAAAGTTTAATATTTATACTTATAACACTAGTGACATAATCATCTACTGAAAATTATACTTCTTTTTTTTAAACTAAGTGATTACATACATGTCGCCAAATTCTTATGAATTATCATATTTAAACCCCTCAACTTAAGCGTTATGGGCATATCATACCAGCCGTTACACATTTTTAAAAAAGAAAGCTCGTAACATCGCCCGTCACCACTCAGTCGCTTCAAAAGGATAAATTGTGATGATATGCCCCCCTGTGTTACACCAACGAAACTCCAGTTCTCCACCTGTGCAGCCACGATGTTAAGGAAGATGGAGATGTCTAGGCCTATACCAATTCGGAGACGGTTGGAGATTTCCTCCACACTCCCCATGAGCCAACGAGCCAATGGAACAATTACGCGATCATAGGAGGCAAGTGTGAGGAGCATGGTGGCAGAGAAGTTGATGAGGAGGCTTTTGATGCATATAGATAATGATAGGGAGCTCTTTACTATACTTGTAGATAATAGATGTCACTTTTTTACATCTTACATGCATACTTGCATAGTTTTGATTTTCTTTTTTTTTTATCTTTGGATGTAGTAATGCAAATGCAAAATTTCAAGGTGAGCTAGTGAACTAGGAGTCCATTGACTTGTCCTTGATTGCCAAACATGTAGTGGTTGGAGGTGTTGGTGGAGATGAAAATTTTAGCCGACCATATTGGAAGGAGTCCCAATATGGATTTCAGCTCCTCAACTTTGTGAAAGCCGACTCAGCTCCTCAACTTTGTGGAAGCCGATTGATGAAGTGCTAGAAGACATCATTATTGCAGTAATTGTAGAGTTGAAAGGAGATGAGAAAAAAAAGGCAAGTGATTAGTGATGCGACAGTTCCATTTTTTTCTGACAGACATGCAATGGCATGGTATGTTTGATGTGTTAATAGCTAATATTTGAGTTTAAGGTGTTAAATATGATAATGCAAAAGAATTGGGTGATATATATATGTTAATCACCTATACAAATATAGTAATGATAGAATTTTTGATGTGATGTTAAATATTTGTGTGGTATATATATGTAAATATTTTGCTTGGATATTAGAAATGTAGATTGTATGTAAATCCTTTTTTTTCTTAAAAAAATCTAAATAAATATAAATTATTTCATTTTTTATAAAATAAATGTATGAAATAATATGTAACTTTAAATAAATTTATGAAACTCAACTTGGGTAGTGTGTCACAAGGATTGCAACTTGTACTCATGATTAGGGCTCCAGTAAGTTGTGACTCCCAGGTGAGACTTAAATTTTTTTTTGAGGTAGTTATAGATATTTGAAGAAGCAAATGTGAAGCTGTTATAAGAGAAGCTACTATAAGAGAAGTTGCTACGAGAAAGTTGTTGATGAGGCAATATATCCTTTTGGATAGTTCAGTTGTGTTGCAAGTGTTTTTAAGGTAAAGACCCTAATACCCTTTATTTGCTTCCCCTTTTATTTTTATAGATACTTTCTAAATATTTACCCTTCTCAAACATTCCTTTCCAAAAAGCCTATGTTGAAAAGAGACAGAGCGAGGAAGACTAAAAATGAAATTACGTAAAAACAAAGAAGAAAATAAAAATAATAAATATGAAAATATCTTATAGGACGATTTTCATAACATAAACTTTAGAAGAATGAACTAAAATGAATCAAAACATACTCAATTTATGAAAATATCCTAGGAAACCCTGGCAAAACAACTTAAAATCCAAACACAAAACCTAAAATTGAATTTATTCTGTTCCGGATCCAAAGAGACCTCCCACCACAACGTATCTTCGTGATCAATTACATCTCTGAGGTTATCTAGAAAGTCTCTTGATACGAGAGGTTTAGCTTGCTCTTACAAATAATCCTGATAATCAGGTACAATGGAGGATTTCCTCATTTATACTAGGGAAATCTCTTACTGCCAAGGCTAAACTAGGTCCTCATGCATATGATGTAAACTCTGTTTTGATCTTTTCAAAGTTGGACTCTTCAAGTTATCTGAATGTTGTCATATAACTCTCTTTTTCAAAAAACCTTCTTTCTTGGACCATCGAAATGATTCAGACAAAGAAGATAGATTGGAATGGGAGAAAATAGGATGAAACTAGACAAACAAATTAAAAAAGATGGAGAACTTTATAAGGTAGTTTTTATATGATAGATCAAAAGTGTATGTCGAAAAAGAAATCGGAACAAAGTAACTCGAAAACATATCCACGAAGAGAATCCTATAAGAGAAACTCGCATAATCATAAAACCAAAATTATATTTTATTTTGGGTCAAGAATAAGTTTCAAAGGAATGTGTGCCTTTGTTAATTACATCTTGGGTTATACCTAAGAATATTCTCAATTAAAGAAATCTTAATTGCATTTTTGTTATAACTAGTGAATGGGAATACAAAGGATTTTGTCATCTCAAATAGGATTAGCATAATTCTTTCAAAACCATACTTCGGATAGAGGGTGAATCATCGTATCTCGTATGGGTGGCGACCTATTAGCAATTGGGGTCTATGAAACGACATCAATGATGTTTTAAAGAAATAGAATGGGCTCAAAGGAGGTATATCAAAAAAAATGATGAAATCCTAAGTTGGTAAAGATAGTCGGGTCAGGATTCCATGAAATCGTCATCCCAAGCTCTTAAGACTAAAAAATAAGTCTGGGTTAGGCTGAGTTCAGGTCGACCTGAGTCAAACCAAAACCCAAGCCTTAACCAAGGCTATTGAGTTGACCTAGCCTTTCTAGACTTAAGAAAATAATTTCTTAATTTAAAAGAAAGGAGAGGAGTTTACTTGAGAGGAGGAGGAGGAGGCTTGTCGTAGGCATCTTCCAACTTTTTCTTCCTCGCACTTCTTCTTCCTTTAGGAACAATATCCATGAGCAGTGTGAATGTGAAAGTTCCTTGGGTAGTGTTGGAGTCCCCTTTTAAAGGCGGGGAAGGTGGTGGCAAAGCCCTCCAGAGCCATCCAATAAGGTTGCGAGTTGAAAATTACGATCAGTCTAGCGGTTGAAGAGCCACGTCATGTCATTGGCAAAATGGTGCGACCCTTCGTCGCCTAATTAATGGACGAAGGCCACAGATTTCTGTCATGTCATGAAAACTTACCTAATTTTGATCACGCACAGATCTGGCGTGACTATGCTGAGGAACTTCCAGGTATGGTCGCACTTGGCCTAGGTTTGACCACACCGAGGAACTTTCTAGTGTTGTTACACCCAGGTCTGCGTGAGCACGCCTACCTAAAAAATGGGGCAGGTTGCATTTTAGCTAGCTTTACTGTTGGACCAAGGGTTGATGTTCGTGCAAGTCATATATGGAAAAACATGTGGTCAAAAAATGGACCCCCAATATATGTGGTGGAATGTCCAAAGTAGATTGCACATATTGGTTTCGACTGAAACAATCAACAAAGTTTGAAAGAAGTTTAGTTTGATTCAATTATGCTAAAGATTTAGAGATGAAGTTTTCTGAATTGTAGTATTTGGGATCTGCTGGGGATTTCAAGTTTGCTTGGACACATTTATATGGTTACATCTACCCAAAGAGGTCAACTAGTAGACTACAGCAGGAAGGACATCACTGGAGCATATCATTCATCCTTATAACTAGTCAGATAATAAGATTTGCTTATACTAGGAAAGAAAGCATGTGGACTAACATTCAACTTAGAAAACAGACTGAATGACTAAATTATAAAGGACAGTGTTAAAGCATATTATTTATTCTCATAACTTTTCAGAGAATAAGATTTTTTTATACTAGGAAGGAAAGTGTAGGGACTAACATCCAACCAAGGAGATAGATGGAATGAACATATCAGAAAGGACAACACTGGAGCATATCATTCATTTGGATAACTATTCAGAGAATAAGATTTGCATATACTAGGAAGGAAAGCATGGGGACTAACAACCAATCTAGAAGATAAACGAAATAAATAGATCAAAAAAGACAAAAATGAATAATATCACTCATTTTGATAGCTAATCTAAAAATATGATTTACTTATACTAGGAAGGAAAATGCAGAGACTAACATCCAACCTAGAAGATAAATGGAATGAGTAGATCAGAAAGTACTGCGTTGAAGCATCTCATTCATTCTGAAAACTAATTAGAAAATAAGATTTTCTTTTACTATGAAGGAAAACACGGGGACTAACATCCAACCTAGAAAAAAGATGGAATAACTAGATAAGAAAGGACAATGTTGAAGCATATCATTCATTCTAATAACTAGTCAGAGAATAAGATTTGGATGATTGAATTTGATTTTGCTAGGGAGATTAAGTTTTCAGTGTGTAGTGGATTTGTGCAGTGCATAGAAACATTAATAAAGAGGGTACAATGAATTATTCTCAACCTAAGAGGTGCACAAGGGTAACTTGATCAGGATAGACAATACAGGGAACTAAATTGAAGGCAAGTTAAGTGATCAGCTTAAGGTAGATAGTTCAGTAACTGACACCTACCTTAAGCTCTGACCCAATTGTCTTCAAAATTGACCACCGGGGTTTGGGCTTCTTGGGGTTCTTCTATGGTTTGTAATGACTGTACCAGAGAACTGCACATACTTTATTGGGTTTATAGAGTCAAGGCATTAAATTATCAAGTTTTATTTGTGTGTTTTATTAATACTGTAGGGATAGAGTTCAACGAACTGAGAAGTTGGAAAAATTGTGTGTTTTATTAATTTGTGTTGATTTGGTTTGAATTGTGTTGTTGTTTTTTTAGGTGTCAAATTACTAAAAACTAAGAAATGTTGTTTCTCTAAACTTAGCTTAAATTAGTTAAGGCATTGTTTTACCATACACAGAAATACGGTAGACAATGAACAAAGTTGCTTAGTACGGGAGCCATGTCAAGGCTTAATCCCAATAAATGGAGAGCTAATGCCAGCTAATTCCTCTAGTTTACATTAGCTATACTAGGACCCATCCCAAATTTATAGGGCCAAGGTGCCAGTCTGCATTGAGGTCGATGTGTCAAGGAAACTGACAAGATAGAGAAAAGAAAGATATGCCTTCAGTGTTCAGTGAGTTAAACTAAGTTAAGGGATTTATCACAACTCAAAATTACTAACCCAGAGTGTTAATCCATATCAGCAACCACAACTGTGACTAGATTAACTAACCTGATCCTATCGTAATGGTGCCATATGAGGTGTGTTCCAAATTTTAATAGATCATCAACTAAACATGTAGAAAAGAATGTTCAAGACCAAACCATATCTAACTATCTTGCCCACTTTAATCCATGGGTCTAGCTAATGATCCAACAAAGTACGGTCATACTTATAATCAACAAGATGTTGGTCATTTGCAAGGTGACTATACTAGAGGGTAGTGATTATACTCTAGGTTTAATCTGTTAAAGCATAGACGGTACGACCAACCTCTTGTTGATTAACTATTTACAAACCTAGAGAAAGGAAAGAATATTATGTAAGTGGTCAATAGACTATATGATTTGGAAAGGTGCCCACTGACTAATCCTACATTTACAAGTCTAAATTGTTGAATTTATCAGGCTCAAAACTCCTAAACATCAGCTAGCCCAACCAACTTTAGTGAGTTAGTCCATTACAACTTCAAGTACGGTGTTCTGACACAGAGTTGAGCAATGACTGACTCTAAGGAGCTGTTACATAAACATAACCCTCTCCTAGTTTTACTCAGTCAAAATTTCAGTTCCATTGAAACTACATGTAGACCAACAAAAACTGACAAGCTCCGAAGGAAGAAACAAAATATCTTGTTGATGTGCGATAAGTGGACTGAGAGAATTTTTGTTAGTATTTTTACTTTAACTCAAAATTATCAAATTAAGGGATTAATTCACAGGACCAACCTTGACTGTGCTGGAATCAATCAACCTGGTCATATTGTGATGGTGTCAAGTAAGGTGTACTCCATCTCCTAAAGGAACAAAGCCAAATGTTGGCATCATTTTTTGATGTTGATGGTGTAGGATGTCCACTTGTTCAACAAATTTAATCGTATGCATGCAACCTAAGACTAAATAATAATGTTATATTAACCTGACACAACAATAAACATAATACAAGTAACAAGAATACAATGAGGAAAATATAGTGTAGAAAACAACAAACAAAAATCATAATATTTTTAAATTTTCTATAACTTTAACTAATAATAAATAATACACAATATACAATACACAATGAAAATAACACTATAAATTTTAAACATAAATATCAAATTCTCAACAAATACTTTCTTAAATTAAAAAAATAATATCAGCCACTCACAATGTTGCAAAAATTTGATCAGTGTTACAGTGACACATTATCACACAGCTAGTGCATTGATTATGCTTTTGTGCATCGAACTCATGAGAAACAAGTTAAATTCTCAAATAGTCCAATTACTAGTTTATAAATTTCTCATTTTGTTCAAAATATTTCATAGTTCTTTAGGAGTTTTCTAATGCCTAATTTGCAAAAGTAAGAAAACTAAAGGTTGGGTTTTTTTTTTCAGTGTATGGAAAATGCTTCTTTAAGGTGGATCATGTGAATCTTCAATGTTCTTCCAAATGATTTTACCCACTTAGTGTTGATAATTAGAGACAAATATTCCTTACTCTTTTCCTATATATAAGAAATATTGGAGCCTCATTTTATGTTCAAGTCCTCTTAACTATAAAGTCACTCAGAAATCCATATTTTTCTACATGATTACAATATTCTAGTGGCAATATTACTATTCCACCAAGCAACTGAGTGTTAACCTACTTGTTCTTCTACCTTACAGTCAGTAGTCCTAGGTCACAAGGGATTTTAACATGTCTAGGGGTCAATAAGAAAGAAAATAAGGTTTGATAGGTTAACACACCAACATGCTTTTCATTAGTCTAAGGAATTATCATGGAAGGAAGTGAATTTTCAAATCACCACATCTAAGAGACAAAAGAAATTTAGTTCCTATGCATGCTTAAAGAAAACAAATAGGATTTCATTGATAAAAATACAAAGTGTGCAAGTAAGGGAAAAGTATAACCCGGATAGAACTCCTCTCGCTTCAGTTCTTCTCTCATTACTTGTCTTCTTTGATTTCACTCAATTCTCACTACAAAGTAAGTCAAACATAAATTGGACTCTCCCTTATCCAAAAATGAAGAAAATACTTTCTCCTAAGGTGTTCTCCTTCTTGGTAGTGTAGAAGTCTCGAGAAAAATTCATTTGAGAAGAAAATCCCCCACTATGATCTCCCCTCAATAAACTGTCGGGCAAAGCACAAGAACAAACTTAAGTTGGCAGGAAGCGAGGTGGCACTGGTGTGGTGGCGTCGGGGCACTGGTCTGCGGTGCAGTGGCACTGAGATCAATCGCTACATTTCATGATATGATTCTACAAATGAGGGCATCGAGCACCAGGGTGTTGACTTGGTTGGCGCAACGTGCTGGTTAACTCACTGAAGCACTTGGTCCCAGTGCTGATATGTCATCTTCTTTGTATTATTGTTGAAAGTTGGTACCTTCATGCGTTGAGGTGCCGAGTGTTGAGACACTTGGACGTTGGCACTGGGATGGCATATTCTTTAGATTTTGCATGTAAAGGAGCAACATTTGGCGCTAAAGTGCTCTCCGCAGGCGTCGGAATGCTTGCCTGCTAGCTTGGCCAATTTTATGTCGACTACTCAAGTTTTTTCCCGTATATTACACATACAGACCAAATATAGCCACAAAAAAATAAAAAATAAAATGACAAATAATACATTAAACACACCATACAACACCACATTTTTTACACATCATCAATCCATTTATATCTCCTTCAAACCCTAAATTCAGTCATTGATATTTGCAATAATATGAAATTTCTTCTTAATAAAATTTTTGGGTTTTCTATTGCTTCCAGCAGAATAAGTCTTTGGAGTTCCTGGGAAGAGTTTTTACCCCTTTGGTGGAAGGAGACATGGTTAATGTGTTTATTTTTAAAAGAGGGCATTTACATGCATACCACACAATTCCGGTCTTCACATATCTAACATCTAAGCTTTGATTTTTACATTAATAACACTGGAATTTTTCATATTACATAAATAAAATNTTTCTTCTTAATAAAATTTTTGGGTTTTCTATTGCTTCCAGCAGAAGAAGTCTTTGGAGTTCCTGGCAAGAGTTTTTGCCCCTTTGGTGGAAGGAGACAATGTGTTTATTTTTAAAAGAGGGCATTTACATGCATACTTCACAATTCCGGTCTTCACATATCTAACATCTAAGCTTTGATTTTTACATTAATAACACTGGACTCTTTCATATTACATAAATAAAAATTTTTTAGTACTTCATAATGAAATTACTATTCCAAACTATAATTTATAAGCATTATGAACTCCTCTTTGGATTTATTTTAGGATTATAAAATAGCTATGATTATTTTTATTTATCTTTTATAATTATTGCTCATTTAACTCTTGATATTTTGATTAATATTAATTTAATTTTTTAATACATGATTACGGTGATGATAATGATTAATTAATCTGCATTTTTTTATCTTTTTAATCATTTTTACTTATATAAGATTCAAAACTTCAAAATTATTTGAATTTCTTAATATTTTCATATTTTAATATTACAATAATGAAAGGGCAAAGATTTAAAGGTACCATCTTATATTTTACACCCATTCGAATAGTAAAATATTTACTTTATACATAACTAAATAATTCCTAGTTTTCAAAATACGCTGCATCTAATTTATTTTATATTTTTTAAATATACGAGTTTTAAAACCTTATAATTAAACATCCACTTTTTAAGTTTTTAAATCTAAAATTTTTATTTATGAACAATCAAGCAAGCTATAAAAATTTTCTTGCAAAAAAGCTTAAAGAAAATGCCACGATTTTTGTGTAATTTTANTGATTAATATTAATTTAATTTTTTAATACATGATTACGGTGATGATAATGATTAATTAATCTGCATTTTTTTGAAATTAAGGAAGTTCTTGCCCACCTCTTAAGAGCTGTTGACTTTAATTTCAACTCATTTGCTATGCGTTTGAGCACAAATTATTTTGAAATTGTTTGATGAGATGGAAAATAAATGCAAAAGAATTAACTGCTTTTATTTAATTTGAAAAAACAAAAATTAAATCAAATTAGGTCAAACCCAAATGGCAGGCGGCGGCGGCAATCAGGATGACTGCGGCAATGGCACACTTTTTTATAATGCATAACAATTTTGAATTACACCATAAATAAAGTATATGATGATTTTTAAATTCAGTAAAATTTTGCTTTCGATTTCATAATTTTCAAACTAAATACTTAAATTATTAAAACTTTTACATTCCAAACAAAATGTACTCATTTTATATCCAATCTAATCATCCCTCAATAATAAGGTAATAATAAGGTAAATGATTACATACAGAGAACACACGCAGGTAATCTCGTCCCAATAACCCCTTAATATCCACTCCTTAATAACCTCTGTGAAGGTTATGGGAAGTTATTGCGGAGTTATTTCGGCGTTAATTGGAGTCAATACCCTAAACACCAGAGAAAACATGACAGTATAATTGCAGAATGTGAAAGTGTAACCGCTGAGGGTACTGACTCCAAATAACGCTGAAATAACTTTGTAATAACCCCTCAATAATCTTCACAGATATTATTGAGCAGTTATTGGGAAGGGATTACGCACGGAGAGCTGCATACGTTCTTCGTACGTAAATAGTGCTCCAATAATAAGTCCAAAGATATGCTACTGACTGGACTGCAAATACACAGCCTCGCATATTAAATTGAAATTCTATTAGAATATGCCAATTCAACTTATATTAAAATGATAAGATAAAATATTTTAAATCACATAAAAAAAAGCTCAAAATTAAAAAAAAAAACATTTTTAAAAAACCATAAAATTAAATAATTTGCCTTAAAAAAGATTTAAAAGCCTTATAATTTTCAGCATTTCTTAACTCTAAATATTTCATTTTACTATCATGATTAGTTAAGAGTTGAACACTAAAAGATATCGAGCTTAAGGCAAGCATACTGAAATGATAGGTTTTCCTTAGCAAATATCAAAACAATAAGGTACATATCGCATTAGAATCCTAAAATAAGAGAGCCACGCTGGTCTCCAGAATTACTGCGGCGGACTGCCGTTTGCTGGAGCCTTCTTCCCAGTATACTTCTGTTTAACAGAAAAGAACGCAGCTGGTCAGCATTCAGGTTATTCCATACGATTTTGACCGTTTGGCCATTTTTTTTATCATATTCAAATAATATTTTTAACATTATAAAACATCAGTTGGGTGCCATTCGGCTGTGAAGGGAAGAGCAATTAACATAAGTCTATGCATATCATCAATGACATCATTATGCGAATTTTTTGTTCTCTCCACTGCATTAAATCAAATTAAAGAGTAGATTTGCATAAAGGTAAGTTTATGAACAGAAAATGCATGTATGTAGCTTCGTATCGCAGATTGCAACCAATTTCAAAAAAAATGTGAACTTGGGGACAATTTACATATGAGAAAAGTCATTTTGGTCTCAAAGTTTGTAGAAGTGCCAATTTAATCCCCAGGTTGCTTTAATATGAGCTGAAATAATCATTTGTTAGGAGATTAACCTAACCATTTTTTAAATTGAGGACTAAAATGACTCCATTAAATAATCAAAGGACTATTTTGGCACTTTACCCATTACATATATTATTCTACTCAAAACACATTTGAGTCATTTAAGGGCATTTTTACTTGATCTAATGGAATACTTGAGGGCAAAAATACTGCAAGAAAAATAATAGCGGATTGACCAAGTTCTCACCTGCTTCCCTAAACTGAATGGGATATATTTGTATTTGATCATGTGCATAATCTGCCGCTTCATAGTTAAAATAAAAAGAACGATCCAGTAACATAGAAGAATAGGCCAAAACACCGGAACATCGCAGACAGAATAAAAGGTCAAGACAAAAGCGATGCAGATGGCTTTAGTTATCGAGTACCTGATAATACAGCCAATGAGATAATAATGAAACAAAGAATTCCAGTTAAATCTGACAAAACAAATGAATGAAATAATACTTAAGAAATGCAGAAATGGAGAAGAATCACATTGCTAAGATTATAATACTATATTAGGCAGCCTCAAAGTGACATACTATATATCAGCATTCATCATCACAAGAAGAAACTAATGAACCATAGATAAAAACTTCAAAAACATTCAACTACTTGAAGCTTAACTTTAATTGAATGCCAAATACTATTATTTCATGAAAACTGCAGCTATCAAATCAAGCACTTTGAGAAGACAAACATGTAACATCAAGTGCTCCACCAAATTTCCCCAAGCGAGTTTTATGTCACTTACTGATGTAAAAATGATTTTCAATAACAACAAAAATAGCAGTTACCCCGATCATGCACATGTTCCCTTCCAAAACTGCCACTACAGGTCACACAACTACACATTTTACTTGATGGATTTTGCTGTACAAACGTTAGTTCATATGGTTCTTATCTAACACATGAATTATGCATCTCATGCTATGGAAGGTACTCTATTTTTTAAGCACAGATAGAAAGAACGAAATCTGACAGGATTTCTGATAGATTTTCCATTGGAAAAACCGTCAGACATAAGCAATGAACTTTTTAACAGGCTTGCAGCCCCCTTTTGTTTCCCTATCCTCCTGCCTTCCCTGCCCCAAATTGTCCGATTTGCTATCTGCAACTCTTCACATTTGTACATATAAAGGCAGAGCACATCCTCAATCTCTGGTGTGCCTAAATTTTGAATTTTATCAGTAGATTTTGATGATTCAAGTTTAGTTTTCTATTTTTTGTTAGAATGGTGGATCTATCTCTTCTTTGATCTATAAATTTTTTAGATTTATACCGTTTCTTTGATCCATGGTTTTTATTTTTTTGTTTAGATTTACATTCGATGCATGTTTTCTCTTACATTAGATTGAAAAACTTTGTTTTAGACCCATTTCTTTTACTTGGTTTTTTTATACCTATTTTTTTGGATTCATGTTTTTTATTACTTATTTGTCATTTTCTATTAAAGAAAAAAAAAGTCAATGATACTAAAATTTGGCTGGATATTATTTCTATCTGTAAAATATTAAAAATTTAAATTAAATTTATTTCATGAATGTATGTAATTTATTTAATTAGATGCATGCAGGTTTAATTTATTTCTTTAGTTACAATCAATAGATATAGATATATATGTATGTATATAGATATATATGTATGTATATAGATATATATGTATGTATATAGATATATATGTATGTATATATATATATATGTATGTATATATATATATATATGTATGTATGTATATAGATATATATGTATGTATGTATATATAGATGTATGNCTTTCTGATCTACTCATTCCATTTATTTTCTAGGTTGGATGTTAGTCTCTGCATTTTCTTTCCTAATATAAGTAAATCATATTTTTAGATTAGCTATCAGAATGAGTGATATTATTCAATTTTGTCTTTTCTGATCTATTTATTTCGTCTATCTTTTAGATTGGATGTTAAACCTCATGCTTTCCTTCCTAGTATATGCAAATCTTATTTTCTGAATAGTTATCCGAATGAATGATATGCTGTGTTGTCCTTACTGATATGTTCATTCCATGTATCTCCTTAGTTGGATGTTAGTCCTTACGCTTTCCTTCCTAGTATAGAAAAATCTTAATCTCTGAAAAGTTATGAGAATAAATGTTATGCTTTAACACTGTCCTTTATAATCTAGTCATTCAGTCAGTCTTCTAGGTTGAATGTTAGTCCACATGCTTTCTTTCCTAGAATAAGCAAATCTTATTATCTGACTAGTTATCATGATGAATGATATGCTCCAGTGATGTCCTTCCTGATGTAGTCTACCGATTGACCTCTTTGAGTAGATGTAACCATCTTCATGTGTCCAAGGAAACTTGAAATCCCCAGCAGATCCCAAATACTACAATTCACAAGACTTCATCTCTAAATCTTTAGCATAGTTAAATCAAACTAAACTTCTTTCAAACTTCGTTGATTGTTTCAGTCAAAACTAATATGTGCAGTTTACTTTGGACATTCCACCACAGATATTGGGGGTCCATTTTTTGACCTCATGTTTTCCATATATGACTTGCACGGACATCAGAGCTTGGTCCAATAACAAAACTAGCTAAAATGCAACCTACCCCATTTTGTAGGTAGCTGTGCTCGCACACCAGACCTGGGTGTAACCACACTAGAAAGTTCCTCGGTGTGGTCAAACCTGGGACAAGTGTGACCACACCTAAAAGTTCCTCAGCATAGTCACGCCAGATCTGTGCGTGATCAAAATGAGGTAAGTTGTCATGACATGGCAGAAATCTGTGGCCTTCGTCCATTAATCAAGCGATGAAGGGTCGCACCGTTTTGTCAATGACATTACGTGGCACTTCAATCGCTAGACTGATCATAATTTTCAACTCGCAACCTTATTAGATGGCTTTAGAGGGCTCTGCCACCACCATCCCCACCTTTAAAAGGGGACTCCAACACTACCAAAGGCACGTTCACATTCACACTGCCCATGAATATTGTTCATAGAGGAAGAGGAAGTGCGAGGAAGAAGAAGTTGGAAGATGTCTACGACAAGCCTCCTCCTCCTCTCCAGTAAACTCCTCTCCTTACTTTCAAATTAAGAAATTATTTTCTTAAGTTTAGAAATGCTAGGTCAACTCAATAGCCTTGGTTAAGGCTTGGGTTTTGGTTTGACTCAGGTCGACCTGAACTAAGCCTAACCCAAACTTATTTTTTAGTCTTAAGAGCTTGGGATGACGATTCCATGGAATCCTGGCCCGACTATCTTTACCAACTTAGGATTTCATCATTTTTTTGATATACCACCTTTGAGCCCATTCTATTTCTTTAAAACATCATTGATGTCGTTTCATAGATCCCAATTGCTAATAGGTCGCCACCCATACGTNGGAGCCTTCTTCCCAGTATACTTCTGTTTAACAGAAAAGAACGCAGCTGGTCAACATTCAGGTTATTCCATATGATTTTGACCGTTTGGCCATTTTTTTCTATCATATTCAAATAATATTTTTAACATTGTAAAACATCAGTTGGGTGCCATTCGGCTGTGAAGGGAAGAGCAATTAACATAAGTCGATGCATATCATCAATGACATCATTATGCGAATTTTTTGTTCTCGCCACTGCATTAAATCAAATTAAAGAGTAGATTTGCACAACGGTAAGTTTATGAACAGAAAATGCATGTATGTAGCTTCGTATCGCAGATTGCAACCAATTTCAAAAAAAATGTGAACTTGGGGACAATTTACATATGAGAAAAGTCATTTTGGTCTCAAAGTTTGTAGAAGTGCCAATTTAATCCCGAGGCTCTTTTAATATGAGCTGAAATAGTCATTTGTTAGGAGATTAACCTAACAATTTTTTAAATTGAGGACTAAAATGACTTCATTAAATAATCAAAGGACTACTTTGGCACTTTACCCATTACATATATTATTCTACTCAAAGNTATATGATGATTTTTAAATTCAGTAAAATTTTGCTTTGGATTTCATAATTTTCAAACTAAATACTTATATTAGTAAGACTTTTACATTCCAAACAAAATGCACTCATTTTATATCCAATCTAATCATCCCTTAATAATAAGGTAATAATAAGGTAAATGATTACAAGCGGAGAACACAAGCAGCTCACCGTGTGTAATCTCATCCCAATAACCCATTAATAACCTCTGCGAAGATTATGGAAAGTAATTGCAGAGTTGTTTCAGCGTTAATTTGAGTCAATACCCTAAACACCAGAGAAAATATGAAAGTATAACCGTAGAATGTGAAAGTGTAACCGCTGAGGGTAATGAATCTAAATAACGTTGAAATAACTCCGTAATAACCCCTCAATAGTCTTCACAAATGTTATTCAGCAGTTATTGGGAGGGGATTACGCACAAAGAGCTGCGTACGTTCTTCGTACGTAAATAGTGCTCCAATAATAAGGCCAAAGATCTGCCACTGACTGGACTACATATACACAACCTCGCATATTAAATTGAAATTCTATCAGAATATGCCAATTCAACTTATATCAAAATGATAAGATAAAATATTTTAAATCACATAAAAAAAAGCTCAAAAAAAAAAAAAACATTTTTAAAAAAACCATAAAATTAAATAATTGCCTTAAAAAAGATTTAAAAGCCTTCTAATTTTCAGCATTTCTTAACTCTAAATATTTCATTTTACTATCATGATTAGTTAAGTGTTGAACACGAAAAGATATCGAGCTTAAGGCAAGCATATTGAAATGATAGGTTTTCCTTAGCAAATATCAAAACAATAAGGTACATATCGCATTAGAATCCTAAAATAAGAGAGCCACGCTAGTCTCCAGAATTACTGCGGCGGACTGCTGTTTGCTGGAGCCTTCTTCCCAGTATACTTCTGTTTAACAGAAAAGAACGCAGCTGGTCAACATTCAGGTTATTCCATACGATTTTGACCGTTTGGCCATTTTTTCTATCATATTCAAATAATATTTTTAACATTATAAAACATCAGTTGGGTGTCATTCGGCTGTGAAGGGAAGAGCAATTAACATAAGTCTATGCATATCATCAATGACATCATTATGCGAATTTTTTGTTCTCTCCACTGCATTAAATCAAATTAAAGAGTATATTTGCATAACGGTAAGTTTATGAACAGAAAATGCATGTATGTAGCTTCGTATCGCAGATTGCACCCAATTTCAAAAAAAATGTGAAATTGGGGACAATTTACATATGAGAAAAGTCATTTTGGTCTCAAAGTTTGTAGAAGTGTCAATTTAATCCCCAGGCTCTTTTAATATGAGCTGAAATAGTCATTTGTTAGGAGATTAACCTAACAATTTTTTAAATTGAGGACTAAAAATGACTCCATTAAATTATGAAAGGACTATTTTGGCACTTTACCCATTACATATATTATTCTACTCAAAACACATTTGAGTCATTTAAGGGCATTTTTACTTGATCTAATGGAATACTTGAGGGCAAAAATACAACAAGAAAAATAATAGCAGATTGACCAAGTTCTCACCTGCTTCCCTAAACTGAATGGGATATATTTGTATTTGATCATGTGCATAATCTGCCGCTTCATAGTTAAAATAAAAAGAACGATCCAGTAACATAGAAGAATAGGCCAAAACACCGGAACATCGCAGACAGAATAAAAGGTCAAGACAAAAGCGATGCAGATGGCTTTAGTTATCGAGTACCTGATAATACAGCCAATGAGATAATAATGAAACAAAGAATTCCAGTTAAATCTGACAAAACAAATGAATGAAATAATACTTAAGAAATGCAGAAATGGAGAAGAATCACATTGCTAAGATTATAATACTATATTAGGCAGCCTCAAAGTGACATACTATATATCAGCATTCATCATCACAAGAAGAAACTAATGAACCATAAATAAAAACTTCAAAAACATTCAACTGCTTGAAGCTTAACTTTAATTGAATGCCAAATAATTTTATTTCATGAAAACTGCAGCTATCAAATCAAGCACTTTGAGAAGACAAACATGTAACATCGAGTGCTCCACCAAATTTCCCCAAGCGAGTTTTATGTCAGTTACTGATGTAAAAATGATTTTCAATAACAACAAAAATAGCAGTTGTTACCCCGATCATGCACATGTTCCCTTCCAAAACTGCCACTACAGGCCACACAACTACACATTTTACTTGATGGATTTTGCTGCACAAACGTTAGTTCATATGGTTCTTATCTACCACATGAATTATGCATCTCATGCTATGGAAGGTACTCTATTTTTTAAGCACAGATAGAAAGAACGAAATCTGACAGGATTTCTGATAGATTTTCCATTGGAAAAACCGTCAGACATAAGCAATGAACTTTCTAACAGGCTTGCAGCCCCCTTTTGTTTCCCTATCCTCCTGCCTTCCCTGCCCTAATTTGGTCCGATTTGCTATCTGCAAATCTTCACATTTGTAAATATAAAGGCAGAGCACATCCTCAATCTCTGGTGTGCCAAAATTTTGAATTTTATCAGTAGATTTTTATGATTCAAGTTTAGTTTTCTATTTTTTGTTAGAATGGTGGATCTATCTTTTCTTTGATCTATAAATTTTTTAGATTTATACCGTTTCTTTGATCCATAGTTTTTATTTTTTTGTTTAGATTTACATTCGATGCATGTTTTCTCTTATATTAGATTGAAAAACTTTGTTTCAGACCCATTTCTTTTACTTGGTTTTTTTATACCTATTTTTTTGGATTCATGTTTTTTATTACTTATTTGTCATTTTCTATTACAACAACAACAAAGCCTTAATCCCACTACGTGGGGTCGGCCACATGAATCCTTTTTCTCCATTGCGTCCTATTTAGTGTCATATTTTCATTTAGTTCTAATAAATTTAGTGTCATGTTTTTTATTACTTATTTGTCATTTTCTATTAAAGGAAAAAAAGTCAATGATACTAAAATTTGGCTGGATATTATTTCTATCAGTAAAATATTAAAAATTTAAATTAAATTTATTTCATGAATGTATGTAATTTATTTAATTAGATGCATGCAGGTTTAATTTATTTCTTTAGATATATACATACTGGTGTATGTTTTAAAGACTAGTTTGTGAAAAGTAATTTCAAGAAGTGACTTGCTGTTTAATAGTAGTGAATATAGAATAAAAAATTTAAGAATTTGAAAAATTATAATTTAGGGATATCAAAAGTCAGTGACCATGGATAAATAATAGAAAATTACATTAAAACAGAGGATTACCGGATGAATTTCTAGATAGAGCTTGATTTTTTATCCGTAGTTTCTCAACCACTTGTTTATAATTTCGAGGGAAGTTTAGAAGACCTTTCTCTGAACTCAATCAAATGCATCTAACACAAAATGAAATCAAGTTTGATTTATGTCGAAAGAGATTTAATCATGATTATTAATTTTGGATATCACATGTAGAGTACGAGCTACGTGTTCATACTCACTGTGGTGCTTCAACCAATTATGTACAAATAAATCAAATAGCAAAAACAACAAAAAGAAGCCTTTATCCCACTAAAGGCTAAATTAATCCTTTTTTTTCTATTATGTCTTATTGAGTGTCATATTTTCATTTAATTCTTATAAATTAAGATTGTTTTTTTATACAAAATGCCCAATTCTTTTTAGGTCTCCCTCTAACATTTGTAGCATAAGTCAAAACTAAAACATCTACTCTCCTAACAGGGTCATCAAATTGTCAAAGTTTAATGTGACATGACTATCTAAGGCGGTCGTCTTTAATCTTTGTCTGTTACTGGAGCTACTCTAACCCATTCAGAAATATATATGTTTAACATATTGTCTCTAAGTGTAAAACCACTTATCATCTTTGAGTTTGTTTTGGGCAACTGCAGCTGTTTGAAGAAGCAATTGTGAAACTGCTGTAGAAGAAACTACATTTCAGAAAGCTACGGTGGCTATTACAAATTTATTTTCTTTTCATAAACTCAGATAGCTGTAGAAGAAACTACATTTCAGAAAGCTACGGTGGCTATTACAAATTTATTTTCTTTTCATAAACTCAGATAACAGTTTTCTGGCAATCACCACACTTTAACAGCTTAAGTTGAAGAAAACAGTTTTCTACTACATAAATTTCTAAAAAACAGCAAGAAAGCAGTTCCCCAAACAGAATTGTGATGATAGTCGGAAAAATAAAGCAGGCAGAAAGTTATCCCAAAAAAATTCTTAATTTTATGTTTCTTTTTTATAGGTCTGCATTTTGCACCATAAACATTATAGGTCGCGCTACTATCTTATAAAATTTTCCTTTTAAGTCTAAGAGTCACATTTCTATCACACAATAGACCCGATGCATTCCTCCCCTTCAACCATCCAACTTAAATTCTACTAATAATATTCCCATTTATATCACCATCAATTTGAAAATAGACTTAAGATATCTAAAACGTTCACTCATTTTCATGACTTGATCACCCATTGTTACAACCTTGCCAATAGATCTACTATTACTAAAATTATATTCCACGTTTTCAATTTTAGATATACTGAAATTAAAACCTATAGACTCTAAAGTGGACTTCTATAACTCAAGTTTTTCCTAAACTCTCTCTCAGTCTTATCCACCAGAAGGATATTATTAGCTAGAACTCTCCAAAGTACTTCTCTTGGAACTTTATCATAAAATTTTTCAAAATCAATATATAATAAACTTGCTCAGCATGAAGCTAAATTGATTTTGAGAAATTTTTGTATCACGTCGTTACTTATGTTCAATTACTCTCTCCCATAATTTTAATGCATAACACATTAACTTAATTCCCCTATAATTCGCACTCTTGTGCGCACTCAATATTCTTAAAAATAGAAACCAANCGATGCAGATGGCTTTAGTTATCGAGTACCTGATAATACAGCCAATGAGATAATAATGAAACAAAGAATTCCGGTTAAATCTGACAACACAAATGAATGAAATAATACTTAAGAAATGCAGAAATGGAGAAGAGTCACATTGCTAAAATTATAATACTATATTAGTCAGCCTCAAAGTGACATACTATATATCAGCATTCATCATCACAAGAAGAAACTAATGAACCATAGATAAAAACTTCAAAAACATTCAACTGCTTGAAGCTTAACTTTAATTGAATGCCAAATACTATTATTTCATGAAAACTGCATCTATCAAATCAAGCACTTTGAGAAGACAAACATGTAACATCGAGTGCTCCACCAAATTTTCCCAAGCGAGTTTTATGTCATTTACTGATGTAAAAATGATTTTCAATAACAACAAAAATAGCAGCTGTTACCCCTTACATGTTCCCTTGCAAAACTGCCACTACAGGCCACACAACTACACATTTTACTTGATGGATTTTGCTGCACGAACGTTAGTTCATATGGTTCTTATCTACCACATGAATTATGCATCTTATGCTATGGAAGGTACTCTATTTTTTAAGCATAGATAGAAAGAACGAAATCTGACAGGATTTCTGATAAAATTTCCATTGGAAAAACCGTCAGACATAAGCAATGAACTTTCTAACAGGCTTGCAGCCCCCTTTTGTTTCCCTATCCTCCTGCCTTCCCTGCCCCAATTTGGTCCGATTTGCTATCTGCAACTCTTCACATTTGTAAATATAAAGGCAGAGCACATCCTCAATCTTTGGTGTGCCTAAATTTTGAATTTTATCAGTAGATTTTTATGATTCAAATTTAGTTTTCTATTTTTTGTTAGAATGTTGGATCTATCTTTTCTTTGATCTATAAAATTTTTAGATTCATACCGTTTCTTTGATCCATGGTTTTTATTTTTTTGTTTAGATTTACATTCGATGCATGCTTTCTCTTATATTAGATTAAAAAACTTTGTTTTAGACCCATTTCTTTTACTTGGTTTTATTATACCTATTTTTTTGGATTCATGTTTTTTATTACTTATTTGTCATTTTCTATTAAAGGAAAAAAAGTCTGATACTAAAATTTGGCTGGATATTATTTCTATCAGTAAAATATTAAAAATTTAAATTAAATTTATTTCATGAATGTATGTAATTTATTTAATTAGATGCATGCAGGTTTAAT
>JXCR01136177.1:20729-30763 GCA_002079205.1 Phalaenopsis hybrid cultivar | reverse complement strand
TATATACATACTGGTGTATGTTTTAAAGACTAGTTTGTGAAAAGTAATTTCAAGAAGTGACTTGCTGCTTAATAGTAGTGAATATAGAATAAAAAAATTAAGAATTTGAAAAATTATAATTTATGGATATCAAAAGTCAGTGACCATGGATAAATAATAGAAAATTACATTAAAACAGAGGATTAACGGATGAATTTTTTATCCGTAGTTTCTCAACCATTTGTTTATAATTTCGAGGGAAGTTTAGAAGACCTTTCTCTAAACTCAATCAAATGCATCTAACACAAAATGAAATCAAGTTTGATTTATGTCGAAAGAGATTTAATCATGATTATTAATTTTGGATATCACATGTAGAGTACGAGCTACGTGTTCATACTCACTGTGGTGCTTCAACCAATTATGTACAAATAAATCAAATAGCAAAAACAACAAGAAGAAGCCTTTATCCCACTAAAGGCTAAATTAATCCTTTTTCTTCTATTATGTCTTATTGAGTGTCATATTTTCATTTAATTCTTATAAATTAAGATTGTTTTTTATACAACAAGCCCAATTCTTTTCAAGTCTCCGTCTAGCATTCGTAGCATAAGTCAAAACTAAAACATCTACTCTCCTAACGGGGTCATCAAATTGTCAAAGTTTAATGTGACATGACTATCTAAAGCGACTGTCTTTAATCTTTGTCTGTTATTGGAGCTACTCTAACCCATTCAGAAATATATTTGTTTAACATATTGTCTCCAAGTATAAAACCACTTATCATCTTTGGGTTTTTTTTGGGCAACTACGGCTGTTTGAAGAAGCAATTGCGAAATTGTTGTAGAAGAAACTATATTTCAGAAAGCTACAGTGGCTATTACAAATTTATTTTCTTTTCATAAAGTCAGTTAGTAGCTTTCTGGCAATCACCACACTTTAACAGCTTAAGTTGAAGAAAACAATTTTCTACTACATAAATTTCTAAAAAACAATAAGAAAGCAGTTCCCCAAACAGAACTGTGATGATAGTCGGAAAAATAAAGCAGTCAGAACGTTATCCCAAACAAATCCTTAACTTTATGTTTCTTTTTTATAGGTCAGCATTTTGCACCATAAACATTATAGGTCGCGCTACTATCTTATAAAATTTTCCTTTTAAGTCTAAGAGTCACATTTTTATCACACAATAGGCCCGATGCATTCCTCCCCTTCAACCATCCAACTTAAATTCTACTAATAATATTCTCATTTATATCACCATCAATTTGAAAATAGACTTAAGATATCTAAAACATTCACTCCTTTTCATGACTTGATCACTCATTGTTACAACCTTGTCACTAGATCTACTATTACTAAAATTATATTCCACATTTTCAATTTTAGATATACTGAAATTAAAACCTATAGACTCTAAAGTGGACTTCTATAACTCAAGTTTTTCCTAAACTCTCTCTCTAGTCTTATCCACCAGAAGGATATTATTAGCTAGAACTCTCCAAAGTATTTCTCTTGAAACTTTATCATAAAATTTTTCAAAACNAATGTTATACTACGCATTTGTGATAATGATTTTACAACATATAATCAAGTTATCTCACCGTATTCATGCTGAACAATAATAATTACACTATACAAACTCTCACCTAAAATGTGCATGACAACCCCCCATATATCTTTCATGTTTATTATCAAAGGTCCACACAATATATAAAAAAAATGATTATTCTAATGAATGAGTTAAAAATCTCATAAAGGTGTTTACAAAAAACATAATCATATGAAAGCAATGCGATCCACGAAAAAACAATGAAAAGGGGCCCATTCTGAACAAAAGTGCTTTCTCCCTACCGATCAAAAGGGAAAGTACTGTCCTAGAGCTTCACTAATGCCTCGTTCTCTGCTAGAAAGAGTGCCTCTGTAACAGCCTCATGTTCGGAAAGCAAGCAAGCAAGAAAGCGTTACTCTAATATGTCATCCTCTTCGTAGTACGCGGTACTACTTTTGTTGTAGATAAATGGTGATTTTTTAATGCACAACATACTTTCAGAGTGGATTATTGCAGGAAAATTAGGCTTGCTCATACTTCATGAATATATCGAGATCATTCACAATGAAAAACAATGAAAAATGTATAGCTTAATTGTAATTGTTTTAATCACAGATCACACATTTAAAAGAAATAAAGGTAAATTCATTACAAAAAAAATAAGGAATCTAATATAAGATTGCAATGGTGATTTTCGTGGAGAGACGATATTATTCAATATAAATGATGAAGAGATGGCTATTGTAACATCATGTACTCTTCTAAAATTAAGGTTATAGAGCAAATCCATTCAATGTTGATAATATTACTCATTCAATGATGTAACAATGATTTAGCTTATTAAAATTGTTTGTGAGCTCACAATTTACTGATAAAGTCGATAAAAAATGAAGCTAAACATGCAACATAGTTTAGATTATACACAAGATTTCACAAACATAAAGTTTCTTATGACACAAATTTTTTTTTTATTATTTAACACTCCATGCATCATTTTTAGGTTTATAATCCACATAATGTCGTTAAAAGTTATCAACTCATCTCCTGGAAACTAGGGGGAGCAATGAAAATATGGACAATTTTCAAATAAATGGATTTAATTCCAGACAAGTTCTTGAAATTAAAAAAAGAAAAAATTGTGTTCAAACACATACAAAGAATGAGGAAGGCTTCCATGAAATTCTCCAAGATATAGAATAATTACAATTCCTTCCCAACTGTGATTAATTTAACTTTTTTTTTAATCCAGACACGAGTACATATACTGTATAACATTTAAGGTAAAAAAAAGAATAAGATAAGCAAATTTTCCTTTATTCCAAAACAATAAGCAAGACAAGTGTATCATGATATACTGAAAGAATAAGAGAAAATCGTTTGATTGAAACTCATTAAGACTAAACCATAAGATAGAACATAAAATAAAATACAAGAGGCATATTTTTTATTGTTTGCCACAAAATCTTAATAGGGTTAAAATAACTTTGAATAGCAGGCTTCAACTCATCTGCGGAATATTTATACATCTTCATGAATTTGAAGGAACTTTTATTAAAAAAAGTTTAGGAAGAGAGACTACTATGATGGAACTACTTAGGTGCAATCATCAAAAGACAAGAAGCCTAATTGAGGGTCGATCACAGATCACAGCCCACTTAAGAATAAAAATATTATAATCAAAATGCTAATGATTTAAATTCATATGATTATCAATAGCATTAATCATTTATAGAATAAGCACATGCGCCTTAGGGATGTACAAAGTCCGAAATCTGCAAAAGAGAGGTATTTGGATGGAACAGCTCAATAATTAAATTTTAGATGGTGGAATCAAGTAACAAGAGAAAAAAATATGGGGAAGATGTATGGGTTAGGCTCCAAGGCAATGCTTAAGATGCTCAATCCTCATATCTCTAAACATAGTTAGGCAAAAGACATAATACAGGAGACAGTGCTCAAAAGGCTAGCATCAATGAATCAAGATTTAAATACTCACAAAAATACAACGGAAGCGAAAATATAAGCTATGTGACATCAAAAATAGAAAAATTGGTAACAAATAGTAAAAGACAAGGAGGAAAAGATAGAAAAAAGAGGAAGAGTGAGTGAAAGTGAGAAAATTTTACTTTTTTTTTTTGTTTAGAAGTGGAGGGGTACATTGTTGAAATAAAACCAAAAAATTAAACTGAATTGATTTTATTTTACTGATGTATTTTAGTTGTTCAAATATCTGTTTAGTTAATAGTTTTAATTTTGACATCATTTTTGTTTATTTTTTCATTTAATGTTTATTTTTGTAAAACTAATAAACTAAGTCAAATTATATTATTTTATTTTCAAATAAATCAATAAAATCATGTCAGTAAATAGAATGAAGATCAACTTCGAAATTATTTATTCCACATCCCAAATTCATAACTATTAACAAATATTACTTAATGTTCTACTCAATATTAGCTAATTAAGTTAAATATAATTATGTTTATTGTTAAAATTAATTATATTTTGGTTTATTCAAAATCAAATCTAATTAAGCAAACCAAAGTTCGATTAAATTTAGTTTAGTCTAAAAATAGTTTGCTGGTTTAATTTTTTAAATTTTACAACTAAAACCATTTGGCATGGCTAATTTGTAAATCAAACCATCCAAACTGAACAAATGCACGCCCTTACTTTGTAACGCTATATTTATCTAATATTTGATGTGTGCAGATAAATGGTAAACATACAACCATTAACATATTATTTTATGGATGATTGAATTTAAATTATTTGATATTATCTTGTCATTTATTTATTTAAGTGAAGAATTTAATGCCGGACATGATAAGATGTACGAATAAATAATATAGTTAATTATATTTTAGGGGAGGTGCTATCAAATTATTTTCAAAAAATTTCGGTATAGATTTCCCACTAATCTTTTATCAGAAATTTTGATATGGATGATTAAATACCTGTCGGGGAGAACTCCAGCAAATTCCAACCACATCAAAAACACCTAATGAAGTTATACATGCAATAAATACATATTTAAGAATTTGAAAAGGTAATACTAAAAACTTAGCATGAGGGCCATATGCTGGAGATGAAGATGAATATGTGGTACACAAAACAAGGTAAATGGACGAACAATTTGAGAGGCAATTGAAGTTTCTTTGCATTGCATAACACTTTGTAATTCTATCTTAAAGATAAAATAAAATGCATAATTCTATCATAGCATGAGTCAAATAATACGCATCTAGCAGTGTAAATCCTCACAATTTTGGTTTATTTCATCCATAATCTGTGGAGTAATTGTCGTAAGAGGCCAAAAGTAAACTACCAATCCAATAATCCAAAGTGATATATGCTAAAAATTATGCATCATGTCCAATAAAATCAATTTATACACAAATCGAGAAACCATAAAAACTCTTATAGAAGACCAACCTTAATTACCATGATGACTACTCGATCATTAATTATCATTTTCAATGACATGATTCTCAACTTCTGCATCAGGAAAGAACAAACTTATTCACTTTCAAAGTGGAATTACATCATTTATTACACTGCAAATTGTCCTATAGAAATCAAATTTCTCCTTCAGTCAAAAATATGTTTGGTCTTGCTCAACTTCCATGTGAATCAATTTATGATTTGTGATATCACATCAGAAATGCCAGTGATATCTATAGGCCTGTTGTTAATAAGAAATATTTTGCTATAATTACCTGCTTACTAGATTATTATTAATTACCTGCTTACTAGATTATTATTAGTTCTTTAAAAGAAGAAGAATGAAAAAATAGTAACCGAGTAAGATATCCATAATTCCATAAGACTATCAATAATATAAATAAATGCAACTTAAAATTCGTCATAGTAACATTTACTTTTTTGTTTCCTCTTGAACTAGTGCTTTTTTTTTTTTTGGCGGTCGTTCATCACATATCCTAGTTTTTCATAATGATAGCATCTATCCAAGTGGCCTCAAATTTTCCTTTTGTTATAATATATACATTGGTTCTTATTATGCAACTGGGACCCACCTTTAGCCTTGTTTATTACTTTTGTTTTGAGACGACTACAATTATCAATATTCAGAGCAAAAGGAGTTTGACCAATCTCATGCCATCAAATATCTCCATTAAGGAGGAACTCTCTTATATCATTTAATTTTATTTTATTTTTTTATAAAAATAGTAGTTAAGTGTTGCTGAGATGAGGATGCTTAGGTGGATGAGTGGCTTGACAGTTAGAGACAAAATGCAAAATGAATATATCAGTGATAGCGTTGGTGTAGCTCCAGTGGCAGACAAGATTAGAAAGAGTTGTCTTAGATGGTTTGGTCACATTAAACGTCGACCATCTGATGATCATGTTAGGAGAGTAGATGTTTTAGATTCGACTTATGTTAAAAACGGCAAAGGTAAACCTAAAAAACTTGGGCATATTGTATAAAAAATAATTTTAATTTATTAGTATTAAATGAAAATATGACACTCAATAGGAATCAATGGAGGAAAAAAGGATTCATGTAGCTGACCCCACTTAGTAGGATAAAGGCTTGTTGTTGTTGTTATAAAAATAAATTCAAGGCACAAATTTCATCATTAAAATTAATGTCCATTGAGCGCAACTAATTTTTGATATAGTAGAAGATGTTGATGTACTCAACAATAAATGCTCAATTAGACATATTGAGATAAAAAAAATTTATATTTTACTTTTTTAACAACAAATGTCTTCTCGTAAATATCTAACATTACCTTCATTATGCCAATTGTTGTCTTTTTATTGAGAGTGCAGAAGAAAATATTTTTAATTAAGAACAATGAATAAATCCTAGGACTTATCTATCCATCAACTTCCACTAATCATAATCAATAGTTTTGATCCATTCATTGGTAAAGATAAATTTCATTTGCTTCCTCTGATAGGCAAAGTCTCGGCTATCAAAATATCTATTTTGATCTTTCCATATTTCATTAATTAAATTTCTTGTGAAGCTTAGCCAAAACCCCTGATATTAATGATTAAGATAATGACAAAACTTCCAAAAAAATCAAATTAAGATAAAAAAACAAACATACAAAATATCACAATTATAAAACACACAAGTTTACGTGATTCAATAATAATCACATATGTGCAGAACTACACTGAAATTAAGTATTCCCCTAAGTTTTAAAAGATGATTATATCAACTTTTTTTTAATACAAAAGATTATAAGAATAAAGAAATCACTTTCTCCATGTCGATGACTAGGAGGATGCACAATAACTTGTTATCAAAATGAAAGTCAAATTGGAAAAAATATAGGTTACCACTACTACTATTTTCATCTTCCCTTCTCAACAACCAAATTTCTTTCTTTTCTCCCATCTACTTAAGAACTTTTTAGTATAATTGAAAGCCCTTCCATGCTCTCTTCCTTTTCTTTATATTTTACTGTAGATATGAAATACTTGAACACATTGGAGATAGCTCCTTCTATAGTGTTAAAGAAATTAGATAGCAAACTTGAACTTATTCGATAAATAGTTATAGGTATCATAATAGAGATACTAGGTAGATGATGGTAGAAGATAACTTCATATAAGTTAGAGAGTAGTAGATAAAAAATAATGTATAAATTAAGACAATCATCTCTTAATAGATAGGGGAATAAATTTCATCTCTCCTTTAAGGAATGTATTTTTTCTTCTAAATGCAAAATCAATGGTTAAAAAAATATATACAATTAAATCATGATTTTTTCACCACTTTTTATCATGAATGCTCTCGATAATCCATACAGATGGGATAATTAAATTTTTTCATGATGCTTACCCTCAACGTATCATATGCTAGAAAATCTCTAGTTCATATGAGCAGTGCTTCATCTAAAAATTTTGCTTTATAAAAAAAAAACATACATAAGCATAGCTTCTTTCCATAAAATTTTCAACATATCTATCAAATACATTTTCCATAAGATTTTCAACATAACTATTAGTGATAGCAACTATACATATATTCCTTCATTTGAATTTTGTAGAGCAGGAATAATAAGCTTGTGAAATACAAAAACAGTTGTCATTTCATGAGAAAGATTATAATGCATGATTATTATTGGCTAACATAAATATAGTAAGAAGGCTTAACTATAAGCGAACTAGCACATAAGGCAAGTAAAGAATTTTGTAATTCTGAAGCAAACTTTAGATAAGTGCTATTAAAATGCTTCCATATTTTAACATCTAGTGGGTGACTCAAAATAACTGTTTCACCTATTCTCTCTTAGCACCATTTCATATGTATAGCAAAATTCATAAATAAAATAATTTTTTAGCCATAAAAATTGAAGGTCAATACAATAACATAGGAAATGGGACATCCTTCTATTAATACTATTATCTAATTTGAGTTTTAACCTAGGAATTGCATAGTGTTTGTATTTAATTTGGGTCATATCATCCTTATAACGAAACTTACAACCATGANTATATATATATATATATATATATATAACACAGATGTCGTCTCCCACGCTCGGCTCTGCAACCCTAGCAACCCTTACCGTGCAATATCTTTTCTCCGATGTCGAAGTCGAAGTCGTCGTCCTCTCCGTCGTTGTCGTCTCTCCTCTCCGGCATCGTCAGCTCTCCTCTCGCGTCTCGTCGTCTCTATTTGAAGCCTACTGCGGCCTCTCGTCGTCTGTCTGACAGAGTTCGTTGTTCTGTTCGACTACAGCTCATGGAAGACGGACGGGAAGGGATCGCCTAGTTTCCTCCTTTCGTCTTCCTACTTGACTCAACTCAACAGCTCGACTGCACCGAGTTATGGTCTCTTCGATTCTTGACCTGCCCTCTGACCGACTTGACAAGACTTCTAAGCTGTGATGGAGCTTCTTTCTTCTTCAGTTGAACCTGACAAAACCTCCTTTGCCCACGTGGTAAGTAATCTTCAGGTGAAAACGACGGTTGTCTTCCCCTCAAATTACAAGGAATATCGTGATAGTACAGGTGACTGCCCATTTATTAAGAATGCAAGCAGAAAAAGTGAAAAAAACAACACTCTTTTTCTCGGAGTTAAAAATTTCAACCCTGACTGACAAATTCAAGTTTGCTCTTATTGAAAAATTTCAGTGGGGGCACCCACCTATGGAAGTTATCAGGAAAAGTTTTGATAATCTCAAATTAGCAGGAAAGTGAAAAGTGAGGCTCATGGATAAAAGACATGTATTGATTCAATTAACTGTGACTAAAGACTATACTCAATTTTTTTTCAAAAAATATCTCAGCATTGTTGGTAAATCAATGAAGCTACTCAAGTGGTCTCCTGATTTTGACCCTAACCATGAACCTCCTACTGTACTGATATGGTTCAGTCTACCAGGTCTCAAGCTGCACTTTTTTCATCATCAAATTATTTACTCTATTGGGGTCATACAAGAGAACCCTACGAAGCTAGATCTACCGACTTTCAAATTAACCAGACTTTTTTGTGGCCAGAATACTTGTGGAAAGAGATATTACTTTACCTGATGTTACTGAAGTCTAGTTGACCACAACTCATAATGGATATTGGCAACAAATCGTCATGGAGAATAGACCGTCTTACTGTTCTCATTGTAAAATGTTTGGGCATACACTTAATAAATATCATAAGTTTCATCATAATTTGAAATCTAATGATCAAGAGAATAAGGATAGATCTAATCCCACTACTCTGGACATTTCTGTTCCATCTGGAAGGAAAGCTACCACAGAACAGGTTTTGGATATCGCTAAAGATCAGACACCTATCGTCCTTGCTGAGAAGGTGCAAACTGATCATTTACCCAACATCGCAACTCCTGATGAAGAACATATTACAGACACAGATCTAAAAGTGCATATACCACTCACTGTTATTGAAGAAAACTAAATTACATGCCAAGACACACGAGAGTGTTTATTTGATTCAATTAAAGATTAGCTGATACAACAAGCGGTTACTTCTAATGTTCAACATCCTACACATATTCGACACACTTTAGACCAATCCACTAATCAGGCGAGCCAATCTTCGGATGAAGAAAGACAAATCTATTCCAGGAGGAAGAACAAGACTGGAGGCCGACTAGAGCTTGGAAACTTATTGGATGATACTTTGGTCACTACTGGCAATGACACTGATCTTACAAATTTATTATCTAGCTCCTTTCCTAGAACTAGAGGTAGAGACAGAGAAAAATTGGGTTTCTCTCTAGCTACCTGATACTACATTTTTTTGGCATTTTTTGTTTTTTTATTCAGATATCTTGTATTTTTCTGTATCTTCTCTTTTTTTGGAACCTTTTGTATGTGATGGTTATCGTGGGGGAAGGGTGTCATGCTTGGGCCCTTCCACACAATCTTTATGTATCCTTATTTCCTTTTAATATATTAGCATTTGGGCTTTCTCAAAAAAAAAATAATAATAATATATATATATATATATATATATATATATATATATATATATATATATATATATATATATATATAT